>JYFJ02001946.1:0-66487 GCA_000934665.2 Catajapyx aquilonaris | reverse complement strand
AAAGCGTAAGCAATACAGATTCCATGGAAAAAAATTGGTGCTTTTGTCCAACCTGTCCCCATCTGGTCGAATTTGGACCCTAAGAGCCCCCACTATCGGT
The DNA here is from genome assembly GCA_000934665.2 of Catajapyx aquilonaris. Lineage (NCBI taxonomy): Eukaryota > Metazoa > Arthropoda > Diplura > Dicellurata > Japygidae > Catajapyx > Catajapyx aquilonaris. The sequence goes on along the minus strand of JYFJ02001946.1, from coordinate 66,387 downwards.
GGTGTTCGTGATTTCCATGATAATGTCAGGTTTGCAAGAGCCAGGTAGCTTTCAATATCACGCTGAATTTCTCTGTCAAACCTGACATTAATATGGCTGATTCAGAGATTCCTGAAATGGAGAAAATGTTGATTAATGTTACAGAGTGTTACGAAACCCCTCTCCGACTACCAAATTCTAACTGCAATTAAGCTGTACTTACACTCGCATCTGTAATCTAGGTAGGCTACTTGAAGGGCAGCAGGCCTGGGGCTGGAGGTGTTTGTTCTAGGGCTTCAAGTGAGCTACTGGCTAACCCTTCATCCCTGCTGAGGAAGCAAAGCAAGCAGTGTCCTATCATGCATTGTTATATTGTTAAACACTCAATGTGCTTTTCTGAAATTTTATGAGAAATTTACGACCTAAGACGCTGACAATATTAAAAAGTGCTATCAGACGTCAGACCAAAAATATTGCCTTATCATGTGAAGGAATTATTTCTGCGAGTCCACAGAATGATGTTTTACGGTCGAATAATTGGTCTTTGGTCATTATGTGAGGCTGAGAATAAGTTATTGTAAGACTAGAATGATGTGACAATGCATAATGGCGTACGCGCAGGCATGGGACTAAACCAGAAAAACAATATAGTTAGTCCACCATAAAGTTTGACCAAAGTATCCAGCCACAAATTCGTGATGACAAAAGAGGCAATTGTCGCGGCTGTTAGACCCACCCGAAAGAAGCAGGTTGGATCCTTCAAATCTGGTGTCCTGAGTTGCATCTATACTGTAGTTAACAATGAAATTCAGAGGTTCCATATTCGAATAATGTCATATTTGATATCACCCGTCACATCCGTCACATTCATTAATCTCCGCCTCGGGAAGTGCGCAAAAATTAATTTACTGTATCATTAATTTCATCTCTGCCCTTCCTTTCCGAGAAGGGCTACTAACGACCCATTGCATTAAGTAAGGCCGTTAGTAAAGTGAATCTCGTAAACTGGCCTGAATTTATGCACACATAATTATTATACTGTACATTCATTCATAATATACTGTACGTACAATACATCCATAGTACAGTACATAGTTACATACGTATACTGCACGTACAGTTCGTATTTCCCCTTTTTAGTGCCATACCTGAGCCAATATGCATTGTCATGTCTAGTCTCACCGTAACGTAATCTCAGCAACACATAATCACCCGAGAACAATAATTATTGCACCCATAAAACAGCTGTGGGCAGCTTGAAATAATACCTCCACACAACTATAAAAAGTGGATGAATGTATATTAGGCCGTTTTGGTCAGACGTCTTACAGCACTTATGAATATAGAGGAATGCGTCCTACGTCTTACACTTCTAATGAAATTTCTGGAAAACAATGAATAATAGAGCGCCACGTTCTTTGCGTCCACAGGGAAGACAGACTGACTAGTAGTACATTTCTGGCAGTCCTTTGACGAACATCACCCCCCTTCCCACAGTTGGTGCATTTTAAGTCTACAGATCACTATTGAGACGGTAAGAACAATTTAAAATGATAGTAGCTAATAAGTCCAAGTCCATCGAGAGTAGCCAGATAGGCCTTTTCCATGTCATATCACGCACAGAATAAATTTCAGTATAGTGTTCAACGGCAACCAAGTTTTAATATTATGTTACGTCCACAATCCGCATGTTATCTGCTCATGATGTCTGACATTAAAGCGAATCCCAGGTTGAATCTTGTAAATCCGCAGTGAATCTGGACATAAATGGTGAATCTCTTGCGTAAGTTATTTATCGGATTGTACGATTGGTCAAATCTTGAAGAACACAAGTACACCGGTGCTTAACGTAATCAGTGAAGAATGTCCCTATTGGCCCGTACTTCATTATTAAAATATTCTGCATTTTATGAATTCTTCCCCTGCAATCAGAAAGCAGTCACTTTGGCCCTTTCATTACATCAGTAGCTCCATGATGTGGCATCCGGAGGAGTGCTGCATTATAGTTGCTGAGATTGAAAATATGGCAGTGATGAGTACCGCGCACAAAAGATGACGCATAAAATAACTTAATAATCACTGGCTTGGGTTTCAAATGATACCCATTCGTATTATGTATGCACTCTACTTGAGTCTACAGTTGTTTATGTGTACTGTACCACTATACATAAGTTGTTGTCGATCAGCCATCATGAATGGAATGTGCATAAAGGGCAGAAATGAACTACACCATTAGGTGAAGTCAATATAATCAGATTTTCGCCAGAGTGGTTCGTTTCACTTCCCGAAATTTTTTGGATCAAGAATAATATTTTCAACCTGCGTTGCAAACATGGCACTAATTTTGTGCTGATCGGCGGCGCGGCGTTACTTTTCATTTCAGGACGATCCTTGCACCCCGAGCTAACCATCATGATCTCATCTGGAACATTGAGGAGGTCAGGTAGGAAGAGGCAGGGACCCACTGAAGACCAATCTGGTAATGAAACTGCTGGAATAGTTGGGAAGACATGCAGACGAAGTGTGGTGAATGTTGCAGGAGTAAGGGAAGAGAAAGAAGGACAGGGGCCTAAAAATATGAAGAGAAGCAGGAACAAAAGTGATGAGGGCAAGAGCATGGAAGTCGTAATCGTAAGTCAAACAATATTTGAAAAATATTTGAACACCATTAATTAGTTACAGCGAAGTTATGGCCACTTGCCTGCTGGTTAAATCCCTAACTGGTCAATAATAATTTGACGCACACCATGGCATTCACATTACTTTTCAGATTCAAGGGGGCTTTTCGCGGCTTCCTCCTGAGATGATGTTGAAGGTGTTCTCTTACCTAACCGAAGAAGAGCTGGTGACAAAAGCTGCGTTGGTCTGCAAATCTTGGGAACAGCTGGCGAAAGATCCATCTCTGTGGAAACGGGTCACGCTGGACGGTGAGGCCTTAGGACTGAACTGCCCACATGCCGCCGAGTGGCTTCTTGGCATGAGATGGCTTAAACAACTGGAGCTGAGGAATTGGAGGTCTGGAAACACAAACACGTTGTTTAATGCTGTCAGAAAAAGCGCTCCCACCTTGGGGTCGCTTAGTCTTGTTAATATTACCTGCATGAACCACGGGGCCAGGATCAAGCGCTTCATTCGGGACTGCACAGAGTTGAAAGAACTCGTGGTGTCCGGGTTGTATCACCAAGGTACTGTACATTTCTGCATGCGTAAAAATATTATTGAGACGATATATATTATTTGTTCTATTGGTTCAATACCAGGCCATCTCTTCAGATCGTCATGTGATCTGGGTATTTGACTCAGAATCACGTATCATAAAATAACGAGATTGCTCATTTTGTCCGTTGATGACTTATTGGTGTACGTACAATGAAAATTAAAGCAGGCTACATTTAACTTTACAGTGGAAAACGAAGAAATTTGGCTTCATAGAAAGATCGTGCCAAAGATAAGTCTATGTACGGAAACGACTAACGTCTGACATTGAAGTCAGGGCATGAGGTCGGTCAAATGAATGCCAAATTTTTGATTGTTATTATTTTCATGTGACTAGGTATATCGAGCATATAGCATAACATACATTTGTGTCATTATGATTGTGGGGACTTATTATACAATATATCTTGCCGTAGTATATAAGAGAGCAGACATAGGCTCCCATCAGACTGATCCGGCTGAGATATAAGCCATAGGGACACTATAACTACTTGTAAGTACCAAACTGTGTGGGTGACGAGACGTCGAGACAGTTCACTCTTCTGATGCTGCTCTGATGATATATTATTCCATGGTCCATTGAGTAAGCCCCTGTTCAGAATGGCAGAGGAGACCTCCTGGGAATGCCGGAAGAACGCCAATAAGCAGTTCAGGGCAAGAATGGGAAGTACAGTACATGTGGACACCATTGTTTTCTTTGGCAGCCTTGACCACTGTATTCGGTGTGGGGTGGACCTGATGCCCCTTGACTGCATCACGTATGTTGTTCCAGAGTGGTCAATAGAGATGACTTGTAAACGGTGCAACATGGTCACTGTAATGAAAGATGTCATTGAAGATAATAATATATTTTGCATGTAATGTAATATTGTTCAGGAAATTGTTGGTGAACAGTGGTTTCATTCGGTATAGTATTTAAGGGCCGGTTTCACCGAGCTCAGTATATGATAAAACCAGGGTTCTTTCTCAAAATCCCTATCTATTTGTATTGGATTTTCCTAAAGAAACCTGGTTTTATCATATACCAAGCTCGGTGAAACCGGCCCTAAGAGCTGATTTCAGATGATATGCTCAACGACATAATAGGTCAGGTCAGTATACGTATAATGAGGGGCATTAAAGGTAATATTGGACAAGGAAAAACAAACTGGCACGCTCGCCATACCCGATTTTGGTGTCGTAAAGGGTGGTGGAAAAAGTGAAATACAATAAATTATGGGTTCCTTTAGTAACCCATAATGCAAAATTTAGTACCGGTCAGTATTTATAATCCATTATGGGAGTCAGCACATAACTCTTAGTTCTCGACGGTTCTCGATATGTCATTCCGGTTGATATGCAGCAGTGGCAATTAAAACACGTAACTACGTAACTACTCAAGTCCTGTTCATTGTGCTGCATGTTATCTGCCAGTGAAAGTATAGTAGACTACACTTTTCTTAGCTGAGTCACAACATGGGCATTATTGTTTTTGTTCTCCATGACCTCGCATCTGCAATGATTCTGTACACAACATGCAGAGACAGAATTTACAGGTGCCGTTTGTATCATGGAACTGCCTTGAACACTGACGTTAATTAAAGACACATGTACGTAATAAAGGCGAATGGATAAGTAGTAGGCATGTCATATTGTGTTACTTTTCAATTCCTCTTTTTATAGAGCCATTCCAGGTTAAAAGCCATTCCTGGTTAAAAGCTCTTTTACTAGGAAACATTTTATACATGAATTTACACACCCAAACCTTCAACGAAGAAATGATGATAACCAACAAAAAGCCATATACTCACATACGGTAGGTTGATATTTTTTATGCAAAAACAAGTCATTTGCATGAATATTTAAAAAGGACATTCGTGTCCCCATTTACATTCGATTATTTTTCTAACTACAGTTCATGACAGGTCTAACCACTGTGTACTAGGCCGAGATTTTATCCTTGTTATAATTATGATGCCCTCTACCAAGTATACTCAAATATTGTGTGGCACAAAACCGGGAGTAAACTGGCTCCAAAAATGCGTGTCCTAAGCAAAACCAGTTAGATCCATGACATAAAATTCGTTTTCTGCATACAAACGCAGCTAGATCCAAGTATGTGTACTTAACAAGCCAGCTCCAATGCAATAATATTTTCCATAATGGTAAATGTGTTAAATTAAGGTTTTTTGGTATCTACGTATATTAATCCTCATTTTAACACTCGCCATATTATTGTTAAAAAATTATTTCTGTGGAAAAAATCATTTTTCAAGAAAAACCAGCTAACTCCAAACCGACCTCCGTGGCTATGATGAACTACCAATCCACGATTATCAAAAATTTCATTTAAAAATGCGTAAAAAGGCCATCTCATGACACCTCCAATCAGCTACTTTCAGTTTGCAACGGTTTCCAAATAACAGGTTTTTCTCCAATTCCAATAAATTATCCGTCGGCTACGCCATAATGTTTCCCAGCATCATTTCTCAGAGATGGTCTTGATGTTCTTATACCGGTACGTGTTCATTAGAGTGGAGATGAAGGAAACTTCTCGGTGTGGGTTTGACATTGCTTTATTGATATTGACAATAACAGTGATCATTATAATACACAGTCGCCTAAGGTGAGGAAATGTACACTCGAGGTCGTTCTGATAGACAGGGATACAGAAGATCACTGACTGAATTTGGTCCATCTTATACAGTACAGTAGGTTATGTGATTTTATTGCTGAGCTCGGCGACATTAGCCCGTACATTTTGTGTTTCCTAACAGGCCATTGGGCACTTACATTACGTTGGCGCATCATCACATGCCAAATGTGATTTCCATGATAATACCAGGTTTACAAGGAAAAGAAGCTCTTATAAGGCTGCTCCTCTGACACGCCTGGCATTAGTATGTCTAGTTCACAGATTCCTCAAATTAAAAGAACGTCCTCCTAAGCTAACAATACCCTTATAACTTACTGTAGGTTGGGTTGCACGTCAATGATCGTATAATCGTTCTAGCACACTACACATGACAAAATAAGGGCCTTTGGTGGCTGGTGTTCCTGGTGTTAGTGATTTCCATGATAATGTCAGGTTTGCAAGAGCCATAAAGCTTTCAATGTCACGCTGAATTTCTCTGTCAAACCTGACATTATTTATTATAATATGGCTGATTCAGAGATTCCTGAAATGGAGAAAAAGTAGATTTCTGTTACATTGTGTTACGAAACCCCTCTGCAACTCCCAAATTTTAACTAGGCTACAATTAAGCTGTACTTACAGTCGCAGTTGTAATCTAGTGACTTGAAGGACAGCATGGGCTGGACTGTTTGTCCCAAGGCTTCAAGTGAGCTATACTATACTGTAGCTTACCTGACTTTCCTGTAAACGCAAATAAAGTAGCGCCCTATTGTTCATTGTTACAGTAGGCCTATATTGCAAAATACGCAATGCGCTTTTCTGAAATCTTATGAGAAATGTATGACGTATAGAGACCCCACGTTCTTCAATATTAATAAGTGCTGTGAGATAACTGACCAAAAATAATTTGCGGTGCCTGTATCTTGACTCGCAGATGTTTTATAGGCGTGAAATTGGTCTCGAGTGATTGTGCGGGGCTCAGATTAAGTTCCTGTACGACAAGACGTGACAATGCATAATGACATAAGGACACTAAACAGAGAAACAATGAATGCGAGAATTTGGCCTCGAAAAATGACCATCTCCTGCAGCTGAGAAATATATTCCCTGTTGCGTGTTGAGCTGCTGTTGCTGGGATCAAAATAATATGGCTGCATTTTTGTGGAGATTGGTCCAGCCATATTTATCAAGATTATTCTGCAATAATAACGAAGGTGAGGCTGTATTATTAATTTTTACACTACAATAGTGTTGAGATGCAGACCCTATTTTACTGTAACATGTTGTAATACAGTACTACAAAAATTGAGGTTGATTGAGTAATTCAGTTGCAGGGAAACCTGAAGATGGCCACAGTGACTCCAGTAATAAGTCAGCTAGAGAGATTGAGAAGCGCAAAAAGAGTACAAAGAAGGCAAGCAAGACTGACGCATCGGAGGAAACTCTTGTTGAATTCCAAAGCAGCTTGACTGATACATCTTTACTAAGGCAATGGCGTAAGAGTAATGTGCTCGAGAATAATGCTGTAGGAGTATCTGGCATAAAGGCTGATTCTTCTGAAAAATCATTTGGCAATGATCAGGTCGCTGCTGAAACTCAGTCAGAAACCAATATCATACAGTATTACAAGAAAGAATTGCGTAAGCAATACCTGGCTAGCCGACACCGATCTGCAAACAACGGCTTTTCCTCTGATGAGCAGGCACCTATTGAAATAGATCGTCATGCCATGGAAAGCTATCGGAATAAGGTTTTAGCCCATCGACGGCGTCGTGACACTACTCTGTCCTCCGATGAACAACCAGCAGTGAAGTATCGGCGCATCATCCCGTTTAGCAAGTACGTTGAGCGGAAAGATGTCAAGAAGACCCAACAGCACCAAATGATGGCGAAAGGGACCACTGTTGCTGCTAGACCCATCCGGAAGAAGCGGGTTGGAGCCTTCAAATCTGGCGTCCGGAGACCAGGTCCCTTGAGCAAGACCCTGTTCAGGATGCCAGGGGAGGCCTCCTGGGAATGGAAGAATCGCCAGGAAGCAGTTCGGGGCAAGAATTGGGAGTGGGAGGTATATGGGCACACCATTGTCTTCATTGGCAGCGTTGACTACTGTATTCGGTGTGGGGTGGACCTGATGCCCCTGGACTGCATCACGTATGTTGTTCCAGAGTGGTCAATAGAGATGACTTGTAAACGGTGCAACATGGTCACTGTGATGAAAAACGTCTTTAGGTCCACATGAAGATAATTTTGCTTGCTACGTAATATTATTGTTCGGGAAAATATTGGCGCTTGAATCATAGAACTGCCTTGAGCACTCTTACTAATAAAACACATGCAATAAAGACAAATGTAAGTATAGGCATGCCCTAGTCTTGTTACTTTTCGATATAATTGTTTAAAAGTCATTCCAAGGCTACATAACCCTTCTACAAGGAAACATTTATAATTATATTTGATATTTGTGTACAAAACTTTCTGAAAGAGGACGCCAGTGGACGTCGGATATTGTCTAAATTTCAATAAAGTGCGATTTTAAGTTCCAAGGAAAGAAGAAAAAACTAAAATGATCAATTCTTAATGAATTCTGAATGACGCCCACATTTTTCCATTTGGTCATTTATGGGTATGTTATCACGGTCGTGTTCTCAGTCACGACTGAATAATATCCATAAATGTTAAATATTGTGGAAAAAGAAATGAAATTTTTATTCTAAACTGTGCAAAATATTCTAGGGGTAAAATCGAAGCAGAGTGCCGTACTGTAATTATATATTAATATCCACACTCTGTTCTGGTCGTAAGGATCGTAAAGTCTTTATGGCTAGGCAAAAGATCAAGCAAAAGATAGTAAGTGTATTTCAAGGGTAGTAAAAAGTCGACAAGTAGTGAAAATGAGATTTTGCGGTGTGAACGGTGGCAAGTTTCGGTGAATGAGAGTATTAGATCATTAAACGAGTCCTGAACAATGGACCATACCACAGAAGTGATGCATAACATACGTATAAGTCGGCCTAATTATATTAGGACAAGGGAAGAAAAAAAAAGATAGAAAGAATATTAAAAGATACTGAGTTGCTATACATATTGTACGGCCAGTCATTTACAGCGAGACTAGCTTGGAGTCCTGACCGAGAATCTTTTTCTGGATAGAGTGTAACAACATTCTTAAGGGCAAAAACGAAGATTGGCTGAATTTGAAAAGGTACAGTGTATATTAGGATAACATATTGCAACCAGAGGTATAGTGTTATCTTGCTCAACTAAAACCTGCGCTGAACGCCTCATATTCATAGCTACAGATTTTTGTGTGTGTTTCTTTTCCAGATGTCAGGCCTTATTACGGCGCATGCAAAATTGTACATTTGTTTTGCAATCGACACCACTGTGGAGGATTCGATCATATCGGATCGCGAGGTCAGATGCTGGGAGTCTATGAGCTTCAGTACCGAGCTAGATTCGATGGCCGGCAAGAAGCTGAATGTAAAAGGGACAGCATACGAGATAGCGGCTGTTAGGACTCTCCAGCTCTTCTGGGGAACTTCATGGAAATATGAACAATTTCATATATTGAAAGGCTATGACGGAGTCCCCATCTTGGGGGCAAACTTTTGCAAAAGAGCAGGAGTAGAGGAGGATGAAGAAGATGGGTGTATTAGATTCAAGGGCCACAAAAATGAAGAAATCAAAATACCAATTTTCCACTTTGGTTAAAACGAATACTGAGAGAAAATGACAAAGGGACAAAAACAAAATTCAGTTTTTTAAAATTATTTAAAGTGTGAGATTTAACCAGTGAAGTAAAATTCTGAGAGTGTTGTGCATTAAAAGAAATTTTTATAAGGATCGAATAATCAATCAGGCAAGAGAGTGCAGTTAATTGTGATTAAAAGCAACCATATCTTTCTTTCAGGAAACACTAATTACCAATTTGCTTTTGTTATTATCTTATTTGTTATCCAGGAACATACAAGATAGCTAACCACAATTGGGGCTAGCATTCACATGCACAGCAGATTTTTTTGTGTGTGACGTTTGAAGTTGATAATTTTGCAGGGCCGGGGATGGGCGGAGATATTTTTTTTTCGGAGGACACAAATAGGTACGTGATACATCATCATCAAACTTTTATTTATTTTGATTTGGTCAGCCTGCAGCAACGGACACTTGGCCGACCAACACAGAGCAACACTTCAACAGCATCATAATCACTAATATCACAAAATGTTGCAAAAATGCAAACAAAGACTTATCCCCTTTCTTTCCCGACTTTTAAAAGCCAAAGAGTGCGCCTTAGATTTTTCCTTCATTAATTTTGTATACCGTGCTTAGTCTAATATAAGTCTCCAGCAAATCTAGGTCGCACCTCTAGTAGTTTTAAGTGGTGAAATGTTACCTATGGTAAAATGCTTTGCATGCTACCTCATTTTAAGACTGATCCCCATTATTTCCCCAAATGCAAAAAGTGCGACTTACATTCGAATTAATGGGTCGAATTTTCGTTGGTACCGCTAAGTTAGCAGTAACTGGCAGTGGGGAGAAAATTCCACCCAATGTGTTCAAGACTGTTTTTTAAGTTTGATTTTTTCCCCCTTCATTAATTTTATATACCGTACTTGCTCAAAAATACAAGTCGCCCCCAAATGTAAGTCGCGCTCCTAGATTTAAGTGGTGAAAATGTTACATATGCTAGAATCCATTTCTTGCCCGACTTTTTAAAGCCAAAGAGTGAGACTTAGATTCGAATTAACAGTGTGTTCAAGACTGGTTTTTATGTTAAAATTTTTTCCCTTCATTAATTTAATATACCGTATTTGCTCACATATAAGTGGCCAGCAAATCTAAGTCTCACCTCTAGTTTTAAGTGGTGAAATGTTACCTATATGGTAGAATGCTTTATGCCTAATGGTAAGACTGATTTCATTCATTTTCGAATATTTTTAATGCCAAAAAGCACGCATTAGATTTGAGTAAATAGGGCAAGTGAATCATTCATAGATCCAATATGTAATGATATTTTTTGTGCAACCAACAAAATAATATTCAGTGGGATTATAAAATACATCCCAATTATCGCTCATCAACCACACTATATAATAATGTATTGATAAACGATCACTGGGTTGGTTCTTCTTCATTTCCTATGATATCACTCCCANCCCCGCCCCCCCCCCCCCCCACTCCAGAGTTACTCTAAACTTGGCAATGAATCGCTTATCCTGTGTTTCCCTTTCCTAAAATTGCCAAACTCTATCCTGCCAGTCAAATAATGTCTTCCTTCAGCAGATTCTACACATTGTCTCGGATTCCATTATAAGAAGTGGGCTGAGGCACCATCATTCCAATCTGACCACCCTTTTACGGTGTTGTTAGCTGGATGGACTTTCGGAGATGGTCATGCAAAAATTATTAACTGCATACGTCACAAAAATTGACTGCTGTGCGTCTGGATGCCAACCCTCGGGTTTAGATATCCAGCAGAACCAATATTTCAGACGGACTGAAAGAGTCCTCATTATGGGAGCACTCCTCAATGAGTCTTCGTTAAATTCAGAAGTCATAATAATGAAGGGTAATATATTTATAGTTAACTTATACTTTTTGGTCTCTTGCTAATGCATAATCTCTTTCATTATTTTTTGAGGAAAACTCGGGAATGAGAAGTTTATGCTGGTTTAGAGAAGGGGGGGGGGATGAAACCAAGATATTTTATTTAGTAAAGTTATCTGATGACAGGTGAATTCAAGTCAGTTTTTAAATAATTATACTGATTATCAAGAGTAGCTCAAAATATTGAATAGTGGAATAATTATTCTCCATTTATTATTATCACAAGTAATTTCTTATTTAGCAGGGGAGATAGTGCAGGACGACAAAGTATTGAACTTGTCCTCTATAGACATAGCTTTTGGGTATTTTGAGTTGTAGTGGGATAGTTGGAAGAATTTTGATTAGTGCAGTGTAACAGTGTCTTCTGTAGTGTAGTGCCTGTAGCTGTTTTTTTTCTTCGAAATATTAATGTGGGTTAAGGAAATATTAATATTTTGTGGGCATGTGAATCAGTCATAAACAGGCTATCATTATTTTCCAAACAGTTACATTTCCAAGCAGAGATAATTACGCTAAAATTTAATGAGCGACAAGGGGACGAATTGAAACTTTAATTGGGAAGACAGAAAGTAACAACATACTGTACTTCTCACGATGAAGACATTTTTGAAATGTTGTTCCCAGAAGATAATCTCATGATGAAAACACTTGGTAATATTGTTTCGACAGTTAAATTCTAAAGTTTAGACCCGATTTCGTATGATGTTGCGACACAGTCGAGAATGATGAGGAGGCGTTAATTATTAGGCTGCTATAATTTTTGAAATTTAAAAATCTTTAAGCACACATAACAAACATGGTATAGTTTAATACCAAGGGTAACTTTTAAATTCTGTTATGTCCTCATTGATTTATTGATCTCTTTACAAACTAAATTCAAAAGCAGTCAAATTATTATATTCTGTAATGCAGAAAAAGTAACACTGCAGGCAGTATGTTTATGACTCACAGAGATATTGTATGGTTTATAAATACTTTGAACTTCATTCTGTATATTTTTATTGATTTAATTGAAGCAGATGTTAACGCAAGTTGGTATTTATATTAGTTTTAAAAGAATTATTATAACATTAGGAATTTACAACATGGATAAAATTATTGTCATTGTCATTAATCAAGCTGCATGTTTTAACTTAGTTATGGGATGTAAAAACAAGTGAAAACGAAATATATATCGATGTTGTACTTGCATTACTTGTTTCGGTAATTTTAGTAAATTATATCTTGTATTGATAAATAATTTATTTGTTTATGAGTGGTAAAGTCACGTCTAGAGAACAGAATTATGTTCATTGCGATTAAGTTTTGAGATAGGCCTACTCAGTTCTAACACATGTCCGTATATTGTGTTATTAATGATATCGTTAACCTCTTGTGACGAGGATTTCTTTGAATGCTTGATATTGAAAATGGTTCTAAAGTTGTAATTTTACTGTATATTTGCAAGTTTATTAACGGTTAAATAAGTTGAGATCTTACAGGTACTTATCGGACCTCATAAAGCAACAGTAATGGCCACATAAAAGATTTTAGAGAGCCTAATAACTGTTTTACTGTTCTATTTCAAAGGAATTAAACGTGTTTATCATCCATGTACAATGAAAAATGCAAGGAAAAATGTCTCCACAATATCTGACGCTCACTTATTATTATTGGACTGAATGAGGTACCGTCGCAAAAATAGCATATGTCGTCAAACCATCCACCATGTGGAGATGGACATGTACTGTACGTGCGATGTTTTTTGTGGATTTTTTAAAAATGCATGTGATACAAGTGCAGTTTCGAGGGTGAGCTGTCCTTACAGAGGGTCCATCAGACCACCAGATAAGTCAGCATGTGAATGTGTCCAGGATGATTGTGGCAACGTGCTAAAAGACTTTGTGGGCTATAAAAATGAGACAAATAAAGCGACAGGTCGTTGGCTATTATAATAGCAGTTGCTGTGACAAGACAAATGGACAAACAGAAACCCCGACTGACCATGAGGGCCAAGAAGAACGAAGATGATGATGAAGAAGAAGAAACAGAAGACTCAAGCTTCAGTGATAAGAAGTGCAGCGTTGGGCGACGTACACGACAACAATAGAGGGAAATTGAGAGTAAAAGATAATGTGAGGGTTATGTGCTAGGACTGGGTATTATTAGTAGCCTATAGGTTAAGAAAGCAACGGAAAGATATAATGCAAATAAATGTGTGATAATAACACTGATGTCTTGTCATCATTTGCTCCTAAAACTCCTCTGGGCTAGACCAAATCCAATTATTGATGGCTACTTTCATAAGCTCTTATTTGATTGAAGGAATGATCTTTCTACCACCAAGCATCAATGCGCCTGAGCCATTTTACATTGTCACATCCCGTCTCACAATATCGTAATTTCAGCCTCAAATAGCCCTTCGACAACACTGTCGAGCCTCTATACAGCATTTGTGTGCTGTTCTCGTATGACCCTTCCACATTCACTGTGCTTGAATGATGAGTACAACCATTTTGAGCTAGCGCTAACAATACAAAGCCGAGAGCGTAGGTATTCCCAGCCGCAGCAGTCGCTGTGCACTCAGTTATGAATTATAAGTGTTGGAGTGCTTTCTCTCGTTTCTGGATCCTTTATGATGGCTTCGTTTGGATGAATCGAAATTTCCATCGCCTCTGGCACTTTCCTGCGGCCCTCCTTCAGAAATAAAAAGGCTGCGGGGCTGAACAACACGGCTTCATTGCAAAAAATAATAATCCAACATAAACCCAACACATAACAAAACAAAATGCCTTTTTTTTACAAGGCGCGACACTGCTAATTTCAGCAGCAAACATAACATGAACACTGTCGCACTAACATCAACAGTGCTAATAATTTGTACAGCCATTTTTACAATAACCAGTCTTGATGATTCAGATTGAACGGGAGGTATTGAGGCCCAGGAAGTTTGGCGACACAGGACCCAACCCTTCGAACTTCGCTTTGCATCTTAGGTCCAACAGTTTCTTGATCTGGCGACGAAATAATGAAGGTCAGATGATGCACTCGAATGTATACAGCATTGCACAAATGCAGCACTAACCTGCAATTTCCATGAAGGCATGTGCTGCTAGTCTCTAGCTGCAAGGAGCCATGAAGCAAACCTCTTGCAACAGCAACAACAACAGCAGCAACAAGAAGAATAAGAAGAAGAAGATGATGATGATCATGATGATCATGATGATGATGGTGGTGAATGGTGATGGTGATGGTGATGGTGATGGTGATGGTGATGGTGATGATGATGATGATGATGAATATGGCAATATTGATATTGAGAAAATGAGGTTGGTATAAAAACAATAACAGGAAATTTCGGTGAACCAAAAAAGATCAATTTAGATCACATTAGAAAGAGGGGGATAAACCCAGTTGCTAGGTGCCAATAAAATCTTTTATTTCTACGAAGGAGATTTATTTTTGGTTTGCTATCACTCCTTGAACAATGGACATGCGACAGAAGAGTTGCATAACTTACGTAATTCGGCGTAGAATAGGGTAAGGGAAGAATGAAATAATGAAATGAAAGGAATAAAAATTTAAAAATAATAGAATGAAAAGACAGAAAAAGGAAAGAATAGAAGAATGAATGAAAGAAAGAAAGAAAGAAAATTACTAAGCTTATAGATATTGAGAAACTATACCTATCGTATATGGTATAGGCCTACAGGTCATATCCAGAGAGACTGTCGTGAAATCCGCACCACGAAACTTTAGCTGGATAGAATAATTTTGTTAATAATTAACAACATTGCCTATAAGGACAAAAACCAAAAATAGTGAGAATCTCAAAAGGTACAGTATGTTATACTTTCGAATAATTATTGCAACGAAGGTGGTTTCTTGCTCAACAAAAAACTGTGTTGAACAAGCGATATTCATATTTTTTTTGTTGGGTTTGTTTCAGAAAAATAGAAATGTCAGCCGCTATTACAGCTCAAGCAAAATTGAACATTTGTTTAACTATCGACACCACTGTGGAGTATTCGATCATCTCGGATCGTGAGGTCAGATGCTGGGAGGCTATGAACATCGGTACCGAAATGGATGAGCTGACAGGTACGATTTTGCTTGTCAAAGGGACAGCATACGAAATAGCAGCGGTTAGAACTTTCCAGCTCTTTTGGTGCACGTCAATGAGAGCGGTAAAATTTCACATATTGAAGGGCTATGACGGAGTCCCCATCTTGGGGGGAAACTTTTGCGAAAGAGCTGGAGTACAGGAGGATAAGGAAAATGGGTGGGTTAAATTCAAGGACCAAGATAATGAAGAAATCGAAATACCAACCTTCCACTTTGGTTAACGCTAATACAGAACAAAAAAAAGGTAAAGGGATCTTCGAACACGAAGTTCAAATTTTAAAATCTTGCGGGATTTGACAATATAATATTGAAGAAAATTTTTGAGAGAGCGTAGGGCATTCAAAGTAATTGGTAAGGATCGAAGCGAATCGAAGAATCAATCAGGCAAGAGGGTGTAGTATGCTGCGAACAAAAAAAATCATGGCTCTCAGGCAACACTAATGACCTCAGAGTTTCCCAAGCCGGACATGCCTTCGGGGTAGGAAAGATACAAAGAAATCAACTCAAAATCAACTCAAAACAAAATCTATACTGTACACTTGCATTACCGGTACTTTTTTCGGTCATTTTTAGTAAACTGTGTCTTGTATTGGCAACTATTCGTTTGTTTATGATATAGGTAAGTCACGACAAGAGCACAGATGTTGTTTGTGATTTTTGAGATGCTCAGTTCTAACACATGTCCGAATGTTGTCTTGATAATACATCTTGTGAATTTGTTGTAACAATGATTTTTTTGAAGGTTTGATGTTGAAAATATCGTTGTAGGATTCCTGTTTTGTATTTGCATGTTTCTTAGAGATGAAATAAGATGGGGTGTTACAGGTACTTATTGGACCTCATAAAGCGACAGTAAATGCCACATAATTGATTCCAGAGAGCCTCGTAACTGTTTTACTGTTCTCTTCAAAGGAATTAAAAGTGTTTATCATCCATGGACAATGAAAAATATTTCTACGATATCTGACATTCACATATTGGACGGAAAGTGGTACCAAAAATATGTCCGAATATTGTCGCACCATCCACTATGTGTTAATGAACATGTACTGTACGTGCTATGTTTTTTGCGGCGTTTTATTTTGTGGAATTTTGAAAAATATGCAAGTGCTGGTACAAGTTAGTGAAGTGACAAGTCCCGTGTCGCCTACTCCACGAGATTCGAGGGCAACCTGCCCTTATCGAGGGGGAGAGTGTGACGAGTCAATGAGTGCCACACCTAGGCAACTCAATAAAACACCAGACTAACTTGTAAGCCAGAGGGAACGCAGGCTACCATTTGTCGAGGACGTGGAAAAGCGATAAAAGACTTCGCGGGCAGTAAAAAAAAGAGACTGAAATAAAGCGACTGGTTCTTGGTTGATTATTATGATACATGATGTAGCTGTTGCTGTGAGAGGACAAGTGCACAAACAGACTCACCCCGACTGGCCAAGGAGGCCAAGGAGAAGAAAAAGAAGAGCTCGAGACTCAGCGATAAGAAGTGCAGCATTGAGCGACATACGTATACGACGACAAGAGAATGAATTTATTGAGAGTAACAGAATGATAACATGTTAGATGTGTTAGGACTGAGTATTATTATAGTATAGATTAAGAGAGCAATAATTGAATGAGAATAAAATAATAATGTGAGATGAGAACTTCTCGTGTCATAATTTGCTAATGGAAACCTGACATCTCTGGGGGCTATACCATATCCAATAGATTTTCCATCGCCTCTGGCACTTTCCTGCGGCCCTCCTTCAGAAATAAAAAAGGCTGCGGGACTGAACAACAAAACTTTCATTGCAAAAAAATTATCCAACATGAATCCAAGACATAACAAAACATAATGTTTTTTTTCAAGGCGCAACACTGCTAATTTCAGCAGCAAACATAACGTGAACACTGTCGCACTAACATCAACGATGCTAATTTGTACAACTTTTTTTACACCAACCAGTCTTGATGTTTCAGTTTGAACGGGAGATACTTGAGGCCCAGGAAGTTTGGCGACAACGAACTCAACCCTTCCAACTCCGCTTTGCATCCTAGGTCCAACTGTTTCTTGATCTGGCGATTGAAAAAAAAAGGTCAGACGATGCAGTCGAATGTACAGCATTGCACAAATGCACTAACCTGCAATTTCCACGAAGGCATGTGCTGCAAGGGGCCATGAAGCAAACTTCTTGCAACCTGTATGTCCTTGTCGGTGAGGGGCATGAGGGCCGTCTCGGGCAGCTTCAGATGCTCTACATCTGCTGGAAGGAATCCCAGCCAGCAAAGGGAAGGTACGGCCAACACGTCCACATCACAGGCCATGGCCTGCCCAAAATAACAAATCACCTTACTGTCATACCGCGTATCAGTATGACCAAATGACAAACTTACGCCTGAGCCGCATTTAAAAATGCTGAGTATGTGAGCACCACACGGATCAGCATCTGCCAGTCCTAACACTGGAATCTGCAGGTAGTCCCACACAATCCGGAGAAATCTCCTGGTGGCGTAATCTGGATATCCTTTACCCTGAAAAGCCAGAGAGTCAACATGGGTGTCTATAGTGTTCGGAGACCAGGTTAGTGCGACGTGCGAGACGAAATAATTGGTAGGGAATTTGTATGATTGTGCAGATGTAGTAAGGTACACCCCATAATGCAAACGTACCGTAATCATAATGAGTGGCCCCCATTGCTCCAAGAATTTTTCAGCAATCAGGTGCTGAAAGGTAGCGTCTTTCTCAATCACAAGCACAAACCGTGCTGCAGACTGCAACACGATCATCCCTTCGATGTCACTCGGTATGAGAACACCTGTGAATTAATAATAAGATACCGGTATTATTTCAAAATTTCAATTCCGCAACTGTACTTGGCACGGAGACATACTCCCTTGGGCTTCCTTGCAGTTGATGATTGTCCCTTGGTTGTCCATGAAGACGAGGTCGCCAGCCACAAGCCCTTTGGCAGTGGCCACAAGAGGAAGAGCAGCCCTTGGGATCCTCAACACGAAACTGGCCTCTCTGGTCAGCATGTCCACTACCATCTGCTTGCCAAAAATTCTGGCTGACCGGTAGAAAAACTCCCTGGGAGGAAGGAGATGCACTGAACACATGAAATAATGAATGCGTACTTATACCGCTCTCACACATTACCTGCGAGTGCATATTTCTTTCTTCTGCGCAATCTCGTGCAGTTTACCTAGGTAATGTATCAGGAGAGCAAAATGACACCTGCTCCGCGTTCTTGCGAAAGAAACTCGGGAAAGAAGTGGTCTGAAAAAGGGAAATTTAACAATATAAAGGACATGTACAGGTGTCGGGGACGTGCGTGGTACAGTACAGCAGGTTCGTTTCCAAACGGGCTGTGTATACAGTATAAATGGGATAAATGTTTGGCATAATATTGTGGCATTGCACTCATACGTGGGGGCTCCATTCTCCCAGGTGCAGAGTCTGCTCTGCACGATGACAACCGGAGCAGTCCCGGCCGAGAAAGCCTGCACCACACTAAGCACAAATTCTTCTATGGTTGCCACCACCACAGGAGCATTTCTGAAACGGTAAGGGTCTCATTATTATTCCTGCAAGAGAATGTACTGTACATGGCTTTCAACAACAACAACAACAACAACAACAACAACAACAACAACAACAACAACAACAATCATCATCATAATAAATATGGACGTGTCAGCAGTGGATAGCAATATTTTTTGCATTAAGGTGCTTATTTTTAAGTTGTTATTTTCGTACAGCTATACTTACACTAATCTTATGGGCTACTTGCATTTGCAATTATCACGAATTTGTTGTTCTGCAATACTGGAAAGGATGCATACATTTTCACAAATGCAGGAAACTAATGCTAAGGTTAATCAATATCCTGTAGTTTATTACTGTTGTTGCTGCTGCTGCTGCCGCTGCTGCTGTTGTTGAAGAGGCCACATTAATTACACATTTACACTGTGATATTACTATATGGTATGTTCACTTTGCATTAAATGCACCTGACTCCGCTTTTCTGGCTACGCCATTTGCTGAGACCCAATATCAGCTAAGCTAATAGTGTCAAGAATAGCTGCAGCCTAGTAGCCACTGAGGGGACGGACACTTCCAATGGAACACTATGTGGCAGAGGTCAATGACCTCCCCCTCTCACCTCATCCTTGAGTGGTATTCCCGCGAGATAGGGATTTCGACCGGGTCAACAATAATCACACCGGACGCCTCCTCCTCCTCCTCCTCGCCCATTTCGACCTCTTCATCCTGACCCTCATCCTCCGGAGTCGTCGGGTCAACCAAAGCAGATGAGTCGATCTCGCCAAGGTCAAAGTCGCCCAGGGTAGTGTCCGACCTGCCAACCCAAACCGGAGGCCCAATGAGCTCGTACAGAGCGTCCCCCGCAATCCCCGGTCCTTACCCTTCGCTGCTGGCGTCGTCGAAGGAGGCGTCGCTGGCGTCCATCGTCGTCGGTGGTGTCGGGACAGGCGGCGTTCGATCTACAAGCGATCGCTCTTCGAACAGTGCTCCAATATGTCTTGTTTTCTCCCCGTCGCCGACAGGTGGCCCGCGTCACTCGGTGAAAATCACCCGCCATCTTTGATTTAGTAAGCCGTCCTTATTACTGTATTTGGCTACTGTATTTCACTCTGATGATGCCAGAAGATTCTAACTCTTTTTATTGCCTTCGCCTCAGTTGATAAGTTACTGGAGCTGGTCCGTACGCATCAGAAAAGTACGTCATGCACACACAGGCACAATATGAAGTAGCCTATTATGGATATGTAGGCCTAACAGTAGGGTTATGAAGTCCACAGCAGTTCCAAAGATAGGTACAAAAATAATTTCTCCCTCTAATCCTTCATAATTGTCAAGTTTAAATGCCGTTGCTTGCTACGTAATGCTACACAATTTAGCTTAATATGCTTTTAATTTATGCAGTTAGGAGCCATGGTCCATGAGCATATCTGCTGGTAATATGTTAATAAGGTCGCAGTATCACGTTTAGATTGTGATGGCATGGTTTTTTCGGAGTTCTTATTGATTGCTAGTCTGTATTATTGTCACAAAATTTCACATAATAGTTATGTTATTTATTCCGGGCGACACGGTGGCGGAGTGGTTAGCGCCACAGCCTTCCACTTCTAAGGTCCCGAGTTAGATCACCGGATCGGACGGAGGATACTTATGTGGATAGAGTTTCGATGGGTTCTCTCCGTGTTCGCGTGGGTTTTCTCGGGGTTCTCCCGTTTCCTCCCGCAATCAAAATCCATCACATTACAGGCAAATAATTAAAGTCGGGTATTCAAAAGATGATCCCCTAAGAGGCCCAAGGCCTATCACGGGGTATCCATTATTATTATTATAATTATTATTATTATTATTATTATTATTATTATTATTATTATGTTATTTATTAGGGATAATTTTGGTATCTTGCATCTCCTGATTAGTAATTAATTTTCTCATGGAGGTGAAGGTCGTGATGATAAGTGACGAGGACTACGACAGCAGTTTTTATTTATGGAGGCCCTACAGCAGTTGAAATTAATTTACCCAAAAAAGGTCAGTGAGATCGTATTTCCTAACACCCTGAATCCGAAATATTTCAAATAAACTGCTCTTAGCTGGCGTAATTAAAATATTGTTTCTCTGTACATGGTGCATGGAATTACTTTCTTCAATGGCCTATTATCTGCATGTTATTGTTAGTATATGTTGTTATATGGAGTTGTATGAGTGAGAAACTAATTTATGGAAAGCTGTTGCCACGTATAGAAAGCTTTTATTCAGTTTTCTTACCGTGTTAGGTGTTCTAGCCCTTAAAATAGACTGTGGCTTGTTTCGGTTGTATCTACATATCAATGAACTCAGGAAACTTCCCAAAATAGAACGCATCTTCTTTACTTATCCACAGCCTTATATGCACAAAATCGTGACGATTAAATGTCACTTTGTACGGCATATCCTGGCAGATCGTGGGTAAAAACATAGTGCGGTGCAACGTTGGCGTCATAAATGCTAGGTATAATAAAATGCTCCAAACGTATCACCCTTTGCCATCTATCCATGTGTGTGAAGATGGTGGTAGGCCAAGGGAACATTGATGTTTAAAAGAGTTGGTGAGAAATTAATGCTTATCTTCCGCCTCCCGGTGTCCCCCGCTCCCTTCCATTTTACTCGCCCTATTGCGATTGCATCAGACTGTGGATAAAATCTGAGGGGTTGGTCCAACAATGGCAATAGTAATAATTGCTCCTGAGTTTTCCACCGGAGGCAAAATCCCTTAGGTGAGGGACCACTCTCTCACCTATATGCCGGCTTCTTTCTCTTTTTTTTCACCTCTTCCCTTACCTTTCCCCTCCCTTGTCGGGAGCGGCACTCGCGAGTCTGAAAAGCCCCATTTAACCCTCTCTGGAAGTGGATCATTAGCGTGCAAAGGAGTTTGTCCTCGGGTGGTCATGAGGTCGAAGGACCGCCACTCTTTGGTCAATCCCTCCCTTGAGGATCTGTGCGAAAAAAAGAAGAAAAGGAAAAAAAGATCGCGATGCAATCGAGAGTGAGGTGCTGCCATCTTATCTGGGAAGGAGCCCCATTTTTCCCACCCTTACAGGACCATTAGGAGAGAAGGGGCCCCACTAATTAGGAAGGGCTTAAGTGGGCAAGCCCCGTCAGCAGCATCTTCTTATCTCTCGGGGAAAAACCTTCTCGCAAGTCCTACTGCAGTAGGCAAAATCCGGACCTGCGGGTGTCTCGCTTTCACTGAGCTATTGACTCCGGATTAGCCA
This sequence comes from Catajapyx aquilonaris, assembly GCA_000934665.2. Lineage (NCBI taxonomy): Eukaryota > Metazoa > Arthropoda > Diplura > Dicellurata > Japygidae > Catajapyx > Catajapyx aquilonaris. The sequence goes on along the minus strand of JYFJ02001946.1, from coordinate 44,096 downwards.
AATTGCACTCACGTGACTGCAGCAATGCCGTCTCGCAACTATCAGTTTCCTTTGTCAACAAATGTTTGTGAAAAATAGATAAGAGAAAACACATAACTGCTTGGAAACCGCCCATAGAAAATAGATAAAATTTTGCAATATACTGGATCTGGATGTGACAGGAAGTACTATTATACGTAGTACAAGTAGCTACTCGTTTTTTTCTTATTCAACGAAACAGTTTTGATATTTATCATTTTATTTTTAAATGTATGAACTTTATTTGTATTTCCTCTCTTGTAGAACCTATACCATTTTTTACTGACTGTGAGATTGATCTGAGTCATCAGCTATGATAATGGCGTTAATTAGTTAGTACAAATCTATTCCATTAAAACTATAAAACAGTTCTAAGGCTGTTGCTAAGGCCGAGTAGAGTTAGAATATTAAATTTTCAGTAATGTGCTGTAAAGCTCCTAAATCTGGGTCAGTTTGATTTTTTACCCCCGAATATTTTATCTCGGAAAATAAAAAGCCGAGCAAACACGAAGCGGATCCGCGAATATAATGGACCCCTCATAGCAATTAGCAAACTTGCACATATTGGCACAAGCCAAGTTGCAATCTCCCAGCGATAACTGTGCACCTGCAATGCCTTATGATAAGCCTACCGCGCATGAACGTCATCCTTTTATTTTTTGGCATATACAGAAAGGCCCACCCGTGACGATTCGCTTCAGGCCAGAACCACAAATTCCTGTCCCAAAAACGGGCACTTTTTGATGATAAAAAAGGGGCTTGATCCTGGTGAAGATGGCTAGAGGCTGATTTAAAAGTTGTGGTCTTTTGGGAGAAGCGCACCCTTTTTAGAAGAGAAGGATTTACGGAACCCTTTTGTGGTGGTGGAGCAGGTGTCCGACACCAGACAGCACTGGTGATGCAAGCACTACTTACAGACAAGATGCGAATTATCGGGTCGACATGACGGACTCATCAACCGAGGCGCTCTCAGCACCATTACCAGAGTTAAACGAGGACGCCTAATCAATAGTTTATGTGATGGCGCACACCTCCACTTGGTTTACTGCGACTCTGCTAGGCATGTACAGGTAATGACCATCTGCTGCGGAAAGTACCACAAACTCCATACACAAACTCGGAGAAGAAAAAGGAGAAGTGAACTGAAAGAGAAAATATATATGCTTGCAACCTATCAAAGGTTATATACGTATAATACTGTGCAGTGAAGAGCATTATGCAAATGAGAACAACTCAAGTCCCCAGTTCAAGAAAGAAGTTATGGAACCGGAAAATTATTTTGATGCGTGTCACATACCACAGCTAGATCGTCTTAATGTAATGTTAGTACATACATACATAATTACAACAAAAATTTCGAATGATGATAATTATGTTGCAAATTTTCGTTATTATGAAACTGTGTGATCTCATAATATGGGGTCACATGTGTAGGCTGAACCCTATTCCTCGTGAACAGTTAATTGCCATTTGAGATTATAATTTTTTTTTGCCTACATTTGAATTTATGTATTTTCTTTTCTCCGAGTGCAACATGAAACGACATTTTGGTTTGATCTTTATACGAGCTGCATATTTACACAACAGGCAACTTTCATATAAGCAGAGCGAATATTGTGTGTAGTTACTATGGGACTAGTGACCATGAAAAATGGCGATCAGTAGCCTACATTTAATATTCATAATCATACTCTACAAGAGGTTATTTGTATTAGTTAGATAAGAAGTTAAATCCTCTTTTAAAAAAAACTTTTGCACATTGATGTGCTGGGCGGCATATTCTAAAAAATTGCGTAAAATGAGTGTCACGTGTATAATGGTGGCAGACACAGTAGCTGGCACGTGCCCCAACCGAACAGGAAAGAAATGGAACATTAACGTGAGTCCAAGTAAAGCTATAGTAGTTTGGCAGACAGGCAGCTGTAGGGAGGGAATGCGAATGGTCGGAGGTCACCGCAGGTGGCTTGTGGAAGTCGCGAAGGCAAGCAGGTGAGGCAGGCAGGCAGTCATCCCGATAAGCCAACATGGGACGGCTCTTTGCCCCCCTCTCCATTATTTCGTCCCCCCCCCCCACCCCCAACCAACCCCTCCCCCCTATAGAGCCTGATGGGGGCGCTCTGGATCTCCATGAGCTTCTTGTTGTCCCCCGTGGCATACTGATCAGAAGACAGGTGATACAGTATTTCTGACTTAAAAACCGGGTGCGCTGTACCAGGCAGCCAGTCAGATCAATCATTGCAGGAAATGCGATGGCCTGCTCCTTTTTTTACCCTCCCCTTTTGTCTTCCGGTAGTGGTTTGTTGCCTGAGCGGCAATAAATTATTTCTCTCTCTCTCTCTCTCTCTCTCTCTCTCTCTCTCTCTCTCTCTCTCTCTGGGTATTAGGAGGAAGGTTGTCGGGTCCTATCTCCACCCTTGATCGCTTGTTCTGACGATGTATCCTATACTACACGGGCAGCGAAGCCTCTGTTACAATATACCGTATCGATATGTTCTAACAAAATTTCAGTTATTTTATTTGCTTGCGTTTATTTTGAATACCCATTGCGGGGCTAATCTATTTGATCAGACATGCACTATATGTAGGAAAATACTGTAGACAGTTTTCTTAATTAGCTAAGCACTGTCTTAATAATATTATGGATTGTTTGATTCATATATAGACATAAGGTTCCTGATAGGGTAATACAACCTTCAAGGCCTGCTTAGAGCTTAGCTAACATGTAGGCGCTAAATACCCTTTAATTATTTACAATGAATGATCATTATAACGTTTCATCAATATTTACGCAAGCAATGGCCAAATAAAAATTATCAGCAAGATTGATTTGATAAAACCAGCTTAATAAATGCTGACCCCCTGATTTGATAAAACCATTTTATCTAGCTAAAAATGTCCAGTATGTACAGTGATTGATGTTAGTAGAAATTGTCTAATCATTACAGCATGTATATACTGTACAAGGCTTATATTGAGGTAATGTTTTTTACAGTACCCCATTCTCAGGCCTTGGGCCCTTATTAGGGGAGTGGAATACCACTATTTTTGGAACCATATAATGTATATATGTTATTTTGTGGGTAAATAAGAGGGGATGTGCAAAGTGCAAGTGCAATGTCGCATATTGGTCATTTTGTGAACTCCCCCGGGTGGATTAGTCTAGTGGAAATTTCCACCCGAGACGAAGCCAGAGATGGCCCAACTCTGCACGAGACGAAGGGGGGAACCCCGGGCTGGGATCGAACCCGGGACCTTAACATCCGTGGACGCATAAGTTTCAAATATATTTTTATATATTGGCACATTCTGACGTTAGATTTTCCTGTCACCAGCAGTTGTTAATTTGATTCACTAATAAAACACAGCTCATTGCTTTCTATAAGTTACCTGTCGGACGTTTTTACTCTCACACGTCTCTCTCGGCAGTAGCCTGCTCTCACAAGTCAGTCCCATGGTAATAATTATGCCTTTGTTGCCGGCCTCCAATCAAATAAATTGTTCAATGGTTGCAAAATATGGCCCGCCATGAGTGGCATATTCCAGTTTATTTCCGTTTGTTTGCACCCATAAGTACAGGTAGGCCTACTCGTAGTACTGTATTTCCACATTTGAAGCATAGTGTGACATGTCATCATCAATAGAGTTATGTGTAGGCCTACTGCACAGGGTAAGATTTGGATGAAGAGAGCAACATTACCCTCCAAAATTAACCCAACTTGCAACAAACCCGTGGTATATAGTGACCCGTGTCCTGCTGGTGGCCAAGCCATCCTCCCGAAATTATTCGCAAAATGCCATCTCCGCAAATTGGCGACAACAACGAATAAACAGGCATGCGTAAAACCACAAAAGGGCCCCATTAATTTATATCTCCCTGCTGATCCCCTCCCCCCCTTCCGATTGGATTTGTGCCCCCTCCCCCCCCCCTCCTCCCAAAACAAAAAGCCCTCCCTCCCCCGCCCCCGCGTTGAAAAGTGTGAGCAACGGAGCGGTTAATCCAGCGCGATGGCTCCTCGCGCCGAGATAAGCCTCCGAGTCGATTGCAAGCTGATGCGGGCGATCGAGACAGCAAAAGAGGAGAGGACCCCACCCAACCTCACCCCCCCCTTTCCTAGGTGGGTGGGAGGGTGGGCCACCCTTTTTAGGAAAACTGCACAAGTCTCTCGCTCTCTGTGAAGGAAAATCCCCCGCCAAATCTGGTGGTGATAGGAAGCCGCCCCTGAAAAATTGGTGGCTGACACCAATCAATCCTATCAGGATGAACTCGTCTGATCTCTTCCGGTTGGTTTAAGCGAGAGGGATGAGTCCAGAGGGGGCTTATCGGAAAACCCGCCATGGGCATTCAGCTAATTAACCCATAAACAATTGAAAACTGGGAGGTCGACCCATCAAAAAGTTTGGCGGCCCGGAGGATCCAAAAANACTGACCGAACCAAAACATGATCAGTTTCAGCATATACCCACAGAGAGATCTGGAGGAATCTGCATTCACGAAATCCATTAATATTTGTTGTGTTTTCGATCTGCATAGGTGACGGTCGACATTATTTCTAGTTTATGCGAACGAGTCAGTACTGCTACCATTGCTTGTAAAAAAGTTAGGTAGGTCACCTGTAACACACGGGACACATACATACTGCTGGAGGGTACAGCCGAATAGTATTTTCGGGCACAACATGAGCAGATTTTACTATTTGAAATGCAGAACGAACCATTCGGTAACGAGTGATTTCGAAATGCTATTATCATAATCATTGTGGAATCCGCTTAATCAAAGATTTCTTGAGACAATATTGCAATTAATCGAGCAGGAAACTAATTTGGCTGCATTACTTCATGCTGTATAACCATCCACACTGCAATAATCTTTCTCCTAATAGGCTTATCTTCGTCGGATGTTTGTCCTACCTGATAGTATCGCATTCTCTCGCACGGCCTGAGAGTGGCGGGAGTGTGTAGAGGGATGGTGCGCCATCTGTTCTAGAATAATAGTACTACGTGGTAAATCGACGGGCGATCTCATTAAAGTTGTTTAATTGTCGTGTTGATTATAAGGTTTTGCCACATTTTTGGATCAAGAGTTCCGTAATATTTCCCGTAACTTTCACCTTGCTAGAGTGCTGTTGGTTGCATATCGCCAGGATATGCTTGTCTCGAACCTTTTTTTGCAATTTTCAAAAATTTTGTGTCGGATTTTTAGGATGGGTTCTGATAGCCATCATATATTTATCCGGTGCATCCGACGCAGTATATATCCTCCCCTCTCCTCCTCCCCCCTCCCTGTGTATAACACACACCGTTTGAACCCTCACCGAAGAGCCGACCTCTGATCGACCCGCCCAAATCAAGCTGTGTTTGTCCTGTGTCTGGGAGCGCGCTCTGGCATGAAGAGACGTAAATTATCTGTTGACACGCGCCGGCCGCTGCTGACGGCTGGCGCTCGCTTGGATGGCCCGGTCCAAAGGGGGCCAAAGAGGGGCCCCGCGCCCCCCTCTTTGGGACCCACTGGCCCGGCAAATGGCCTAATGGCTCAAAGGGGCCTTCCATGCACGACCGAGATAGCTGGCTCGATTTTGGAATGCTAGTACTACTAGTAGAGGAATGGTTCGATGGGGATGGGTGGGTGGGTGGGATGGGTGGGTGGGATGGAAAGCAGGGGAGAATAGGGCTCACTCTCCCCAAAATTTGATCCGCCCCATACAAACTCTCGGATACACACAGCATCAGGAAAACAGGACACCAACTATAGTTCAACTATAGTTGGAATTCATCGGATGGAAATTAATTATGCGGATCTGCTTTTCAGCATTATTGGCAACTGCCAACTCCGCCCCATTTTGTCAGGAGCCCAATCACATAGCTGATGGAATTCCGATGCTTAGGTCAGGTTATTGGAGAAAAATAAGTGCATATTGATGGCAAATGTATCACGTTATATCTCACATCTATATACGAGTATGTCAGTAAAAATCGCCTCACCTTCAATATATTTTGGAAGTACAGTGTTATAATAAGTTATACCCATCGTTTGAAAACCAATCAATGGGAATTTCAATTATTGTACAATGTGCTTCGTTATCAAAACTTGGAGGGACGGTTTTCCATGTACTGTACATGGTAACTTCTGTTTCCCCAATCACGAAGTAGGTTTCAATAAGTGATGGTAACTGCCAGACAAGGTGACAATCAGTGCAATATTGGAAAGCTCAACTACTCATAAGTTTATTGTAGACATTCAGGTATAGTTCACATTGGTAATACAAGGCAGAAAAATTTGGAGGCATGTAAGAGAAGCCTTCAGCATTAAGCCTAATTTATGATCGATATAAAATTCGAAAAAAGTAGGAAATATAAATTACGTAGATCTCCCTAAATATATTTGAGACTTTTCTGCACAGGTGTTTTTTCACTTGAAATAACACTCTCTCCTATTGATCATTGCTGTAATAAATACAGGGTGTTTCTTTGCTCAAGTTGGTAATCCAAAGAGAAACAACCTGCATTAACTTAATACCGTAAAATCAGGATAATAATTCTTTCGTCGATTTCGGAGATTGTTAATGTGATCAACAAAAACGTTCTCAACTGGAGAAATCGAATAAACCGAAATATTATCCATCCAAACGCACAGTTTTGTTTGCGTTAAGAGAGCAAATAATTTGGGCAGTGTGATTACTCTTTATGCAGTCTGAATGCACGCAGTGCCGTGTAATGTTCACCGCACAAAGCTATACTGTAGTATTTTTTAAGCGCTGTACTGTTGCGTATCAGAATCGCAGTAAAATCATAAGAAATAATCCTGAAAATAATAAACCGATCAAGAATATTTTGTGATGTATACTACATAATTATACAGTGATAAGAACTTCGGTATAATTGAAAATCTGGATTGTGAACGTCTTGTGACAAAGTGTGTTAATTAGCTCCCATACATTGCGCAGAAATAATTCAGTATTCGCCATAATGGTGCAGTTCTTATAGGCCAGGAGGGTAGTATTGTTTGCATACGTGAATATTAATCAATCAATCAATCCCCGTTTGATTGAATGGCTATTCAAAAAGCTAAAATGCAGAACAATCGAAGTCACATATGTATAATTTCCAAATATGACGCTTCATCAAAGCTTGAAGCTTCATCGACCAATTTGTGCATAATATTGTTGCAGATTGCTTTAAGTTATTTAAAAACTGGTTTGACCATGAGTCTGCTCTCGATCATTATCATACCCAATAGCAAGCCCAATAGCTCTTATTTTAAATGCTAAAATGCGACCGATCGTCCTGTGAATTAATATATTGCGATAAGTCTTCATATTGATTTTTGAAATCAAACATTGCTGCAACAATATGGAGCATTCAAGTCATGTCAATTTTAGATCACAATCCATTTAGTCATTACACTGTCTCTAAACACCAGGGGGTTCATTATACGCTTAACTCTAGGCTAATAGTAGCTTCTAATTATTGTTGATTCAATTATTGTGAAGTTGCTATTATCGTCAGCAGTATAGCTAAAAGTATGGCATGATTCTGTACGTGGTTTAAACCAGGTAATAACACCCCTGCCGGGTCTGCATCATATCAAGCGACCTGAAAGCTGTGCCCCGCTGATCTATATAGAGCTTCAAAATGATTGTGCTTAAGTCATAAATGGGTTTTCCTTGAAGGAGGGCTTGACCCAAAAGGGCGCGCATGCGGGTGACAGGTGCTCGACGCCTGACGTCACTATTATTTTGCACAAGCCTTTCAGCTGCCCCCCACCCCCTGGAGACCCCCTCACCCTCCTCTCCAAAATATATACCTGCTTTCCAGGACCCATAATGTAACCCAAAAGTGGGCGTGTTTGGATTCAAATTGGGGGGGATGATCCAATGGGGATGGTCGATGGGCGGGTTTGGGGTGGCGCCAGTGCGCGTCGTGTGGCGCCGGATGATGGGGTTAAAGGAGGCGCCGCTCAAGAGCTGGAGGAACATTTGTGCTTCCGGTGCTGGTGCTGCTGGAGGAGGAGGAGGAAAGTGCATGGAGGACTGAGGGCACCACGCTTCCTGGAGAGAGATGGTCGTGTCGTAAGTCTTTTTAATCCGTATCTGGGTTGAATGGATGATGAGATTTGAATTTTAGGCACATGATGAGTAATTCGTACATTCTGGTTTTCGAGTCATGTTATAGATTTTGTATATTTTTAAAAACCTGCCAGTTCAGTTTACAAACCATGTCTGAAAATCTGATCGTTCTGCATTTATGCGATTTCAAATTCTGTACCATGTTGAACAGCAGACAGAAGAAATTGCGCCTTTTCAGCACAATAGGCGTCAGCAATATTATTGCTGCTGTGATAAATGACTGTCATTTATCAGAAAGAGATGAAGGCGACTGGGAGAAAAGTAGAACTAATATTAAGATATTAAAATCCTGAATTTAAAAAAACCGAGGTTGGTGATGTGCCTGCAACCGTTCCCAGTTTTCCTCTTTGACTTTTTCTTACGTTATTTTCTGACCTTGATGCGGTCCCGACAGTATCAACAAATTGGGGTGAAGTTTACGGTCAATATCAGTGATCACTTTGAATCAAAATAGGTGCTGTATCCTGGAAGAATCTGCCTGGAAAATTCCTGAATTTTAATTAGCTCAGGTTGACTGGCTTGTTGTCAACCATCTTTTAGAAGCAATAAAATTGCACAGTTGTTCTTGGAAAATGTGTATTAAACGTGTCGCCTATTGCGAGAAGGAATAACAATATTATGTAGAAATACACTACTCTAAGTATTTTTAATGATCTGGTCGTGCATCAAGTTTATCAATATATATTACATTACACCCTATATGTACAGCGGTACAGGTGTGTTATTAGTGACTTGTGTTTTAAAAGTTGATGATGGACGATATAATTTATTATATTTGCCTGTTTTCTGCCTTTTCTGATTTATTTGGTCGAACCCAGTAAGTTATTTCACAGATACAAAGGTAGCCTACATTGCGAATGACCAGAACAGTAACAGGTTCATTAGGTTTTAGCATTAATATCATAAAAAAGTAGTTTCATAAATGAATGTTACGACGTTATAGTCTACATATACAGGGTGATTACAAATGAATAGTATAATTACAAATGCATATAGCTCCGTACCTATCAACCGCACATGAACGTGTTATACACCAAATGAAAGAGGAGGTTTTGAAGTTTATTTCATACCTTATAAATGTTCTATATGACGTCCCTTGGTCACTCGAGAAACGTCGATCCGATAGTGCAATTCCTCCCATACTCGTGCCAGCATGTCCGTTGTCACTGACTCAACCGCAGCAACAATGCTATGTTTGAGTTCATCCAGGGTTGTTGGCATCGGTGGCTCGTACACAGCATCCTTAACGTACCCCCAAAGGAAGAAGTCGAATGGCGCCAAATCCGGCGACCTTGGGGGCCAGCAGTAAAGCGACAAGTCTTGCTGGTCACTGCGACCTATCCAACGACGAAGGAGCACATTGTTCAGAAACTGGCGAACATCTGAATGCCAGTGCATTGTTACTGCGGTTGAGTCAGTGACAACGGACATGCTGGCACGAGTATGGGAGGAATAGCACTATCGGATCGACGTTTCTCGAGTGACGAAGGGAAATCATATAGAACATTTATAAGGCATGAAAAAAACTTTAAAACCTCCTCTTTCATTTGGTGTATAACAAGTTCATGTACGGTTGATATAGGTACGGAGCTATATGCATTTGTAATTATACTATTCATTTGTAATCACCCTGTACACTAAAATTTGTACGAGTATGCAGTTTTCGGGTATACGCGAAAAGGGACATTTTGATGAAAAGTGAACGTTTAAAAGCATTTCTCTGCTATTTAAATAATTGTCATCTTAACCAAAATTTAGGGGTGACTGTGGAATAGCACTCAATAAATGAATGATTATTCCAGACCCATTCTCTTAACTCATTTTTACCCAAGGACAAAAATGTCGGGTCAGTTAAAATGCTTTGTCCCATCCGTTACCCAGATTAATTCAATTATCATCACTGTACCAATCGCATGCAACAACTTAATGGAATGAACCTATTTTGTTGATATGATAGTCTTCTACAACATACTGAAAAATTTATTTCTGAAATGTTCAACAGAACATAGTTTTGCTATTATACCCTATGTGCAATGTGCTACAATTCGGATGCATCTCCACTTCCTGCCCCGTCCGTTACGCGACTTACGTTAGTGTAATTACAACATCTGAAGTTTCATAAATCTTAACACCATGACTATGGTGCCCTTCCAATAGTGTTACATAATAACATTCAAAAACGCTTTGGTGCCTACAGAATTTATCAGGAATTTATATTTGAAAACACAAAATCCCTATTTTTGTCCCGTCCATTACCATTACCGTGAAATGACACCGGTTTCAAATTATTTTTAGAAGGCATTAATTTTTTTCAATAGAAGACCGAATAATAATCAAACAAAAGGATAATGAATTGCCACGTCATATGGATTAGTGAGGTTTAAAAGCTTTTTAGTCACTGTGGGGCAGGTGCGTATCAGTGAGTGTGTGAATCATTCGTGCATCTAGTCATTGCGAGGTGTCAATGTTTACACAACTATCCACTGTAAGTGCCTTTGTAGCCGTAATTTCCGCTGTGAGGCACAGCTTAAGACTATATTTCAGCCGCAGTGCATTTTTTCAAAATTAAAAAACAAAACAAAAACCATTTGACATATTGCAATACGCCGCAAATTCTTAATCCGTATAATGGCAGCGGGATTAAAGGTGCACTAACAAGAGTAAGTAATCTTAAAATATGTTAGACCCAAAGACTACGCAGCCTTCGCCTTATAAAATTATGTGAGATACCACGTGGTTTTTATACAGGTCCAAATACGTTCAAACGTGTAGTCCAGCATAGATTAATAAGGACCTTATTAATCTATGATGTAGTTCATATACTGTACTGTACATGCTCTACAGTCTACACAGATCTACTGCAACACTAAATGTAAAATGCTAAATTACTAATTATCATTAATTTTTCACTACCGTTTTCCTTATTGAGAACCGAAGGCGAAATTGAGCGTATCAAAGAATGAAACTCAAACCCTTGAAGCTGACATAATAAATTATTATACTCTTAGGCGTGATATCCTGTATATCAAGAAGAGTTAGTGTTATTGTGAACAATACAATATTTTAATTACATGTATGAAATAAGCTGTAAAAGTAATCAATTTTATTTGAGAAACCAGCAGAATTAGGCTTAAATTTCATATATAGGATGTGGCTAATAATAAGAGATTGAGGCGTGTTTTATTACTTCAGGATGACTAACTCGTATGCAAGTTTAGCAGTATAATAATTATTTTGTAACGTGTGCGAATGCATACTGTAATACGTTGCGACACTGGAACAATCATTGTTCGCGTTAAACGGTCCCGAAAAAGATGATTCGTGCAAATCTGGAAATTCTTAGAATCGCGATACCAACTTCCTTGCGCAACTTTAATCTTTCGCGTTATTTCAGTTTTTGGCAACGTTTCCGGCACTAGTACAGGGACAAACACATGCTGCCAGTTTTACAAGGAAACGCAACAAAATACTCGTTTGATTTGTGAATAATGAGGTGGAATTTAAGTATTTTCAATAATCACATAATTTCCATATCCAAAATTTTCGATAATGTAAAAAATTGAGCATTTAATTTTTTCTAAATATTTCAGTGACAATATAAAGAGAGATGATAAAGCAGCACTCAAGTAGTATGGATAACCATTATACGTATTTAAAAATAATTTCATGTGCATGTGTCTAATTAAAGGATCGTTAGGATCTTTTCGTGAAAAAATCGGTAATAATGCTAGGCAATTTATTTATGTACATTTCACCCACTACAACAAGGGTGGGCAAACTACGGCCCGCAGACAATTTGTCCGGACCGCGGAAAAATTTCGGTATTCCTGAAAATGTCGAAAAATTAAAATTGCAAAATTTTATGCCTGTGCCTTTCTTTTTAATTCTTTTAAATTCACAAAATTATTGTTTTTTATTTATACATGCCATTTTCATTGATATATTTAGCTAATAATTATTACCTATTTTCAGATAATTGAATGATAATTTATGCAATTAATGGAAGTTCATTTAAAACGATGGATATATATAATTGTAAACCTTTTTATAAGCTGAAATTTGTTTTGTTAGATGCGGCCCGTCGATTAAAAAAAAAAAATCTCTATCCGGCCCATGGAGAAAAAAGTTTGCCCACCAATCACAGTCAGTAATAATAAGCCAATATAGCTACAGGGGCTAGAGAATGGACTTGATGCCGACTGATATGCAATGATTCAATGTATCACAGAGAAATATTGTGAATTTCTCATGTCGTATAACTCTACATTATTTCTGATAAGAGTGCAATATTATTTTACAACATTTCTGTACATAAAATAATGTAGTTGAATAAGCGAGAAGTGCACATTATCCCAAGTTATTGGTTAGTGAATGCTTTGCTCGTGAAAAGCATCAATGAACAATATAATAATTATATTCGACCTCGTCACGTAATCGTATAGTAATGAAAGCATAGTTTGAAGACTGCTCATTTCGAGGCGCCTACCCCTTGTCGTGTAAAAGAATGTAGCCTATATCTATAATACATATAGGGAAAGCAGAGAAGACCGTGACCTTGCGTACTTGGGCGACCCTGGCGGGTCACTGGGCATCAGCATATGCAAGGGCGCGGCTGTGACCCACCAGCACCAGCAGCATCACCAACAGCAGCAAGCGGACTGGGACATAAACGACAACAGCGTCCCGAAGGTGACCAGGTACGACCCTTGGTCCGAGTGGGCCGACGGCCACTGCCGGCTGGTCTACGGTCCAGACTGCGAGGAGGCCCGAAGACACGCCTCGGGGTGGGCCATGAGGAACACCAACAACCACAACGTCCACATCCTGAAGAAGTCCTGTCTCGGAGTCCTGGTCTGCTCCTCCAGGTGCACCCTCGACTCGGGGCAGCAAGTTCACCTCAGGCCAGCCATTTGTGACAAGGCCAGGAAGAAGCAGCAAGGTTGGTCCATTACCCACAGACTCCGACTGGGTTAATCAAAGAAGGCATCCTTGCAGGGAAGCCATGTCCTAATAGGAGATGCAGCGGCAGGCTGGAGATCCAATCCTGCAGAGGTCACTGCGGATATCCGGTCACGCACTTTTGGAGGCACACGGAACACGCCATTTTCTTTCAGGTGAGTGATGTGTACGGTATGTGTATCTCAAAACTACAGTAACAAGCCATTAGAGACGTAATCTTGTTCAAATGGACCAACATCGTGGATTTTTTTAAGATCGGTTATTTTAGTTTTCTCAGACACTCCAAAAAGCTTCCAGCGTATGTATCTTTAATTTTGTAGGCCAAAGGTGTCCATGACCATCCCCGACCAGAGGCCAAGTCTGCGGCGGAGGCTCGTCGCAGTCTGGCGTCGGCGTCGCGACGAGGTCGCGGCCTGGCTCTGGTCCTGCAAAGAGGAGGAGGAGGCCCCTCAGGGGGAGGAGCAGGAGATGGGAAGGTACGTAGTTAGGTAGCAAATGGGTTGTAGATAGATGGTGTTTGCTTGCTATTATGAACAGAGGATTTGGGGAGAAGTTAACGAAGCGGCTAATAGCTGCCAGCTGCCAATGTTCGCACGCTCGTTAGCCATACCCCTCTCTCTATATATATACTCCCCATCCAACTCCCTCCATCGCATCCCCCCCTTCCCATTCCTTCATCCCTTTTGCTGCACTCCAATTCCTCGTCACAATATTCTCACGATCCCAATAGTCAGCAGTGCTTTGGTATACAGAGAGGGGGAAAGTTGTGCTTGGATCAATCTGATCTAATCGCGCCCTTTTAGATTAACTGGAACCAGCAGAGGGGGTGACCGGAGACCCACAATAGTGACGATAAAGTTGGAGTCACACGATTGTCTTTGTCCTTTGTGGTTTGGATCCACCATGTATATAGGCCGACCTGTCCCACTGCTATATCATATTTTCCAGGTATGGGCCTACTGGTACACCTGCAATGAAATTGTTGCGGTCCCATACATTTCCCAGACCTCCCAATAGTATTATTGCACAATATCAAGTAAAATTAAGGACAAAATGTGCAACTTGCTAACCCTTAAGTTAATGAGAAAAAAAGTATGTTCTCTACTTTTACTGATAATAATCCGGCACTCATCTAAGCAGGGTACCGTACTGTGTGAAGAATTGAGCTTGTCAATAGCCAGTCATAACTTCCGCCTGTAAGTCAGACTGATTTACACAACAGAGTCGAATAGTGGGTGGCCCTGATTTGTTAGGATAAATTCCTATATAATTTTGATCTTCAGCCTGTAAATTAGACTGACCGTTGAACATGAAAGGCGCGTGGGTGGCTATGATCAGTTAGGATAAGTTCGGTGGTCTGTGATTACTGTACTCGAGTACTGTATTTATCCTGAATAATCAGTAGTTCATAGGTCGGGTTGACTTCATACGTGCTACTGATAACTAAAAGATTATTGCACGCATTAAAAATAACGTCAAACTGATCAACTGATTATGATGGATTGAAGATAACGATGTCCGTGTAATCCCAGCTTAACATGATTGATATGATGTCGGCAGGCCCGTCGGCGTTCCAGGGAAGTGTCGTCGTCGGTGTTGGCACCTCCACCTCAGCCGTCGATGTTGTCAACGTGCTCGTGCCCACCCTTCGAGTGCCTGTGCAAGGCGACCAACGGGGTGCCGCAACCGCAACCTCAGCTACAGGTACCTCAGTCTCAGACGACGGTGCAGGAGTGTCTGGATGCGCTGACGGCGTCCACGATAGCCAACACAGCCGACGCCCACAATGCTCCTCCGCAGTGGATGTGGTCTTTGGACGAAGACTGCGGTACAGGTCTTCCGGAGACCATCGACGCACCGTACCAGCCTCAGGACATATTCCAGATGGACCAGCCGCTTCGTCGGGAAGCGTCGACGTCACCCTCGAC
Organism: Catajapyx aquilonaris; assembly: GCA_000934665.2. NCBI lineage: Eukaryota > Metazoa > Arthropoda > Diplura > Dicellurata > Japygidae > Catajapyx > Catajapyx aquilonaris. The sequence goes on along the minus strand of JYFJ02001946.1, from coordinate 29,068 downwards.
GCAGATGCAGGCGCTGAGATTCCTGCAGACCTTCGAGGCCGCTTTGGGGGACTTCGACGCCTACGATGCCTCCGACACATCTGCTGGTCAGGCCACGTCCTCCTTTGTTGCCGACTGCTCTTGGGGTAACCACCAGCAGCACCAGCAGCAGTCGTCTGTACCTGAAGATTACGAGTCGTGCGCTGCGGCGCCTGTTGTTCCAGGATGGGGTCTTCCTTCTCACCACCACGACCATCACCATCACCACCATCACCACCACCATCACCAACCTACTCATCACCACCTCCCGCCACCCTCTCAAACACCTCAACCTCAAGCTTATCTTCCAGACTGCGCCTTGCAGCAACCGCATCAACAACGCCATACTCTTTGAAAAAAATGTTGTAAATCATTTGACTTTGTCATTACACGCTGAGTAAAATGCAGCTCATTCCATACCCTGAGTTTTAATTCACTCTGCTAATTTTAGCTGAATTTTTTACCGAGTGCGCACCACAGTTCGCGCAGTTTGCACTGTTGGCATTACTGGTTCTTAAGTTGGTAGGCCATGTATGGTAAATATGTGGAAATCAGTCAGCCCCAAAGGGTTCCAGGACTTCAAAGACCAAAGTATATTCAAAAATTTCCCTCCCTTTTGCCACGCCGTTTGAGAGTTGAGTCCACTTCCGCCAGAGGCGCTTCCTCCCTGCCTTGCCTCCTGGTGGCGCCCTCTGGTGAGCCTCCCCCGAACTATAGCATTATGCCAACAAAGATGGCGGCGGATTGCGACGTTCCATTTCCTTCGAAGTAGGCACACGGGGATCCAGGCCCGCTCTCGCATCAGAGTCCCTTCGAAGCCAGCCTCGGAGCAGCCCCTGGCCCCTCGGGTGCTGCCCAGGTCACCCCAGGACCTGCCCCTCTTTTCATTTTTGTACCTGCACGATGAGACCACAGGTGGGTGCAACGTATGTCCCTCCCCCAACCACAATATGCTTACTAAGCGTCTGGCAGTCTCGCAACACTTGCTACAATTTCAGGCGTCTACAGGACGTGTCTTGCATAAGGCAGAGCCCATAGGCTGGTGCTCATCCTGTATTGGTTTGTCGCAAAGGCCGTCAACACTCAGGGTTCATGTGTTGGTTCAGGCCTAGTGGGCAAGCTAATACAGGCTTAAGACTGCACAACATCAAAAATAGCATGGATTTGCCGTAATGTGTTGACACAAACAGATATTTAGCATGTGTGGAACGTGGGTAGTGATGTCGCATCATATCGGCAGGAACAACTTGTAACGGTATGATCATAGCATGATAACACATAATGAACCTGGTGGTGTGTGAATACTGCCGTTACATGAGGAAAAGAAACATCTTAACATTGCCATAAGGCTTGACACGTTGAAGGAAAATATGACCTTATTGTACAGAGGCTGTTTTTGCAAGATGGCAGAATAGGCCTTAACAGCAAACAACAACATTATGCATGTTTTAATTGTTTTTATCGGATTTAGAAACGTCTGCTGTCATGTGCTGCTCTTGACCTTGTATGACCTCTCAGACTTCTGTTCCTCAGAAAAGGCTGATTTTCAAGCACAAAAGCTAACGCAAGCTATGAAATATGAATTTCCTAGTTTTAAGTCAATCTCGAGTCAGGTAGAGAAGTATTTTATGCATGTAAACCAAGAAAATAATCCATGTGACTCTTACTGTTAGAAGAAGTGGCATATTACGTTAACATTAAACATAATGATCATTCTAACAATGTGTGCACTAGGATGGTGTTAATTATCACATTTCATTCACATATTTTCCATCTATTAAATCGTATTTATTTTCACCATTGAACGAGTCCATTAGTGCAACCAAGAAAACTATTTTTACACCTGAATTGTGCGCAGCTGGGAGGCCCATGTTTGAATCAATTTTGTTGCGATAAAGTTTTTCTTTTCTCGTTGCAGGAAGCATCGTGTTTATGTTGTTGCATGTCATGTAAATTGCCCTGATATCAAACCTGGGTTTGTGAGTACAAAAGAAGACTGACGATCCCTTAATCAAGATGTTGTACGTATTCCTGGTAGACACGGGGACAATGATGACTTTTGAGATGAAGCTGGCACTGAAAAGGTTGGCGTACTTATTGTTTTGATTAAATTCCATGTACACCACTGATGATTATTACAGCATGAATAATAATTTTTTTCGACAAAATTACAGTGTGGCCACCCTGAAGGAGATGATTTCCCGGGCAACTCATATCCCTCCGGAGAAGCAGGTGCTGCTAGTCAGTGGTGGAGAGAGTCTGGAAGAAGGTGCCAAGGTGTGCAGCTACTCCGCTGGAACGGATACAAACCCACTCTTCCTGTTCAGCAAAAGCACCATTGAAAGTGCCAACCCACCTTCGCCAAGCATCGACTATGGATCAGGTGAGTTGTTACAGAGATAACGAAGAAATGGTATTAATTTTAAAATAATAATTTTGGTAGTGCAGACCTCTTATAAGAGGTACAGAGCCACAGACCCTGAAGGAAATTGTATTAATTAGAACTGAATTACTCACTGTCCGCACTGCAATTTGTGAAACTTGGCAGTGAGACTACTGTTACTCAGCCAATAGTTATTAATATAAACTATTTCGAGCATGGCAGTTAATATGAAAGTGAATGTGATGTTACTTTGTTGTAGCTGCTTTTAAATCAAGATATATCTTTCACCTGTAGATTCAGACCTGAAGGATACAGTAGAGGGCTGCCTGCATATGCCACCAACCTATAATACAGTTGTGTCAAGGTGCCAACTGGCCCAGCAGTTCTGTGAGTCAGCTCGTGAAGTGATGAGCATCTGCGAGCATTTGGTGCATGATCAGCACCTTCAACATCAGGGTTGGGCTGCCGTGGTGGCCAACCTAGAGGATATCACCTCCGCTTTCAGGAACCGGGCCGACCTCTTCCAGCACAACTTCCATACTTTTCTGCAGGCACGACACGAATATGTGCATATGCTTCAAAAGTTAGTATTCACCGGCATTCTGGGATTGCGCATATTAATTTTCTCAACTGGAATTTTGCTCGTTACATAATATATGGGGAAGGAAATGCATGTGATTGCGACATTTTATTTTAAATATGGTTTAATGCTATAAAATATTTTTAGATACTAGGAGAATTGATTATTCGTTTAAGTACACTATTTCGACTTAACTTTCATGAAACTCCCCATTATTTTTATACCTAACACTCTGTTGTGACCTTTATTTTTCCTATAGTTTTAGCGAAGACATGGTCCTACTGAGCAAGATACCAGTCCTGTCATCACTTCTGGATCGCGAGCAAGAATCAAAAGCACTGCTAGATGGTAACGAGGAACCGTTGCCACCTGTGCAAGAACCGCAGCAGCTGGAACTGCAAGCTACCTCCCAGATGTCGCTCCTTCAGTGGATTGCCTCCACTGATAGTAACAGCAGCTTGGAGCAGTTGGCCGAACTATGCATTCGTGGTTTGCAACAATTCAATGGTACCATATTTGATGTCCTGCAGCAGGAAGTTGGAGACGCTTTGAAGGCGGCTGATGCTCCACTTATGAAGGAAATCAGGGGTCTGGAGGATCGCCTGTCGGGCTTGGAAGGGATGATGTTTGAGGCAAGAAAGATTGTCCAGGAGCAAGGAGAACTGGCACAAGCTTTCCAGCAAAACCAGAACCGTGCCAGCAACCTTGGAGACGCTTCTATCCTTCCCGATCTGTGTGCCTCACATCGTCATCAGCTGTTAGTCATGCTGAAGAACCATCAGCAGCTGAGGGACATCAGGCGGAGATGTGTAGTAGCAAAAGAAGAGCTTTCCACCAACTTACACGCTAGGCTCAGGTAAGGATAATTTACTTGAAAAAAGTTGCGTAACAGGTGGCTGTACTTCCACGTCTTTCTTCCTACTTTCATCCAGGTGGATAATGTTTGTGGAGAAGATGATGTGCGACGTGAGCAGTAAACTGGTGATATCACATGAGAATTTGAAGCGTCTTCGCCATCACCTTGAAGTCGTGCAGCAGATTCACGCCTCTCCAGGAATGTACATCTCCGCTGTTGCTGAGGTGGTGCGCCGGCGAGCCTTCTCGTCTGCCTTCTTGAAATGGGGGGCCCGACTCTCCAGCAAATGGCAGCTTCTTCAGCAACAAGAGGTGGCTACCAGGCAAACCTTCTCGGCACAGTTCAAAGGGCACTTCCTTGCCACCTTGTTCCCCGGGATGGACGACCTTCCGTCGCTGTTTGCATGCCAGCCACCATCGCAGTTTGACAGTCAGCTGCCACCTGTGTCCCTAGAGGAGCTGAGAGAGATGCAGGCGCACCTGCCAGGCCCTCTCACAGGGATTATGCTCCCTGATGTGGAAGGATACGAGGCCATGTTCTGCAGCATGCAGGAGGAGGTAGTCAAGGAAGCAGCTGCTGAAGCAGAGGAGTTACAGGGTGATACTGATGGTGTGAAGAGTGGGGTTAAAGAAGAAGAGGCCAAAGCTGGGCCAACAAGAGAGGAGAAGTAAGGATTTCGTCATGAGTTTGCAGTTTGCGGGAATGTGCACTAAATGAAGATCCAAGTTGTCTTTTTCTCCCCATTTAAAGTTGCGACAGTGGGGGATGTGGAAGTAATAAGTAGCCTTTCTTTGTTGTTTTCAGGGACCTGGAGTCTGAGACAGACACAGAGGAGTTTGAGAAGGTGGGGCAAAGTCCAGTGGAGGCAACCACTTTCACCGATGAGTCAACCACCACTGTTCCTGTCTCCACGGACCTTATCAAGAAATCAGCTCCACCACCGGAAGAGGTGCGTTCCTCCCCAAATTTGTACAATTCCCCCGAGCCCATCCCATCCAATAACGAGTCCGGGGAGTCTGGGGAGTCTGCGGCCAACTCCCAGTCCGAGTTCCTCACGGCCGACTTCTACATAGACGAGTCCATGCCCTCAAGCTACTCTGAGAGCAATGGTGGTGGTTTTGGTGGTGGTTGTGGTTGCATAGGTGGTGAGGAATTGCAACAGCAGGAACATCAGCGAGTCAGGACGCATCACCATCACCGGATGCATTGGGAAGCACTTCAGGTACACGCAGCTTGGACAAGAAACGTCAAGGACATTGGTTGTGGCCTTTTCTGGATTCAGTTTCGCCTGATTTTTTTTTTACATAATGCAGCTGCCTCACATTGGATTAGCTTGCCTGCAGGGTTACCAGTAGCTATATCCACAAATGATGAATGACTGAACATCATTGAACTATTGACTTGCTATTTTTTCTTTCTTGAGAACTGTTAGGGTGTCTCATAGGTAGGTGCAAGGGTAGAATTAATTCACTTGACTTCGCTGTAGTGATTTATTGCCACCACTAGACGTTGCATAGGTTTGAATGGAAATGTGCCGTGACCAGTTAGGTGTGAGGCAGCTGCACTTTTATTCACTTTTATTTCTACCTTCTCCTGTACGTTTTTTGAAACAAGGAGTGTGCTAATGAGCGGCATGGACTCGTCTGGTTAATTTGGTATACTTTGTAATTTTTATGACTCCTTCCCATTCACCTCACCTACACCTCATGTTTTGGTTTCGATCCCACTCCCCCAAGTCACATTGCTGCATGTTTGCATGGACCATATCCATTTTTGTAAATCACCGTATACCTCACCCTTTTCCCTTTTTAAATGGTAAGTGAAGGTGTTGGTTTCAAGAGGCTTAAGCTTTCACTGTGCTTCAGCCTAAACAGGCAGCATATGCAAGTGTGTATAAGTTGCTTTTAGAAATCTTTGTGTCTGAAAATATCACATTTGTGGTTTACGTACTTGGATCCTACTGCCCAAGTACCAAACAGAAAGGTAATGGCATGTGGGATGGAACAGCACACAAGCACAAGTGTTGTTCTTTGATCGTACACTTATTTCCCTCTGTAGATTGTCCCAAGGATGTTCCTCCTGGGACAAATCAGTTAACATGTGATGTTGCACCCATGGGAAAGAAAACCTTGGAGTTTGGGTGCAGTTTGTAAACAAATGTGACAGTCATTCAGATACTGAACATGAATGAGTTGCATTTTACTAGTGAAATGTATCTGAATACTCCTTACCAAGTAGTCATGTGTGAAGCAACTCGTACTCTCTTTACATCGCTTGTTTGCCACATATTTTTCTACGTGGCCGACCTGAATCTAAATAGTAACACAAATGTGACCCACTGTTACCTCAGGATATATTTTGGTAGTTATTGATTTTCAGGAAACATTGTAAAATACATGATGTTTCATTTTAAATGCTATAATTAATTGGTTAGCCCAGATGCTTATTTTTAAGTAGTTACTTTGGGACACTTACTTTTAGGTTTCAATGAGGGCATTTCATTTGGAACATCATGTATGCATTGGTTGCTGAGATTTTTTGAAGTGCAATTTTGTATTATTATAAACCGAGGTTACTTTACGTGGTCCACTTCACTCAGCATAATTCCAGTTACTGTTTGTCCAAGAATATCTGTGTAGGTGCATTGGGATTACACACTGTTTGGTAGGGTAGCATATCAGGAATAACAGTAATATTTTTTGAGGAGCATGTTCTTGAACATGCAATTTATTTCATGAAATGTCTAGCAGGAACTGACTGTCGCACGAGAGGAACTTGGTCACCTTCGAACACGCCTGCAAGGAGTGCAGCAGCTGGAAGAGCAAAGAGCAACCACATTGAGAGGAGGACTATCGTCTCTCAAGGACCAGATCAGGGGGGACCAAGCAGAGTACTGCCACTATATTTCAGACCTCTCACAGAAGCTCATCTCTGTCATTGCATACATCCAAGAGCAGGTGAGTGGTAGATGCTTGAAGGTTATTAACGGATATATAAACATTATCTGTAAACATATCAGTCATGCAAGCAGGTATATTCTCAAGTGTTAGCAGCATCAAAATTACCTTGCTCCATCCAGACTTAATTTCTCAAGCTCATTCTGCATATAACGCATTTCTAGGTACTTCAGGAGCAGGATGTGGCCGTGTGTGAGGCCCAAGAGAAGCTTCGATCAGAGCACCAGCTCCTTTTGGAGGAATGCCGTCGTGCCATGGAAACGGAAGGGGGCCACCTAGCACAAGTCCAACGGGAAGCGGAATCTCTCCAAGCAAAGCATGACGAGGTTCAGGCTGAATTGGAGAGGGTTAGACGCGAGCGAGAGGAGTCCCGACTGAAGATGGAGGCCCACTGGTCCAGCGAGTTGCAGCACCAGAGAGAAGCACTGAATCAGGAGCGGGAAGAGATGGTGAAGCGACTAACACTGGAGCACGAGATTGAGTTGGAACTTGCAAGACAGGAGGGGCAGCAGGAAGCCAGTCAGAAGGAGGAGGACCTGAGGCTGTTGCGACGTGCATTGCAGGAAAAAGAATGCGGAAGGTGCAGGGAGCTGCAGGCCTTGATGGAGAAGGAAAGGGCTGAGGCTGAGGAGAGAAGGGTGAAAGAAGTGAAAGAAGCCGAGGAGAGGCTTCAGCGGCAGATGAGGAGTGAAATGGACGGACTCAGAGCCAGGTTTAGGCTCGTAACAACCGTCGATAGGAGTCCCAGCGAAGCCTCACTAGATAAGGTCGAATTTGGCACACAGGTTAGTGTCAATCGTTGTACAAAGGCGTATTAATTTTGGTGGAGCAAGAAAAAGTGCACAGATCACATCGAAAAGCAAAATTGTCATATCACGTCAAGCCCTGACCAGAATCGGCTGCTTCACCGTGTAGGTTAAGAAGCGCTCTCTTTTCTTGCTCTTCTGGAATTTGGCAACTTCCTATCTACTGACGGTTTTGCTTGTAAAATTCCCTGTAGAGAGAGGGTATTCACGGCACGAGGCGCAGAAATCGATGGTGGTTTGGGGTAGGCTGGCATGGTATTTGCCCCTAAGTGCATCTTCTAACAGGCTACCTTTCGCACTAATGCTATGGCTTAATTGAGCAGGAAGTGAACGTGACTTACACCATTGACTAACAATGCTAACTAAATTATCTGCAAAGTTATAGAAGCCTGAAATAATTCTTGCTATTGATAACATAACTGTAGACTGTTCTTTGTGAGAGCTGACATTGAAAACGAGAGCTTTGTGTCTGTTGCATTTGTTAAAGTCGTATTGTCACAGTTAAGTAGGTAATGAACTTGTTCCCCAACTGCAGAGGTCTGATGTGATGGACGTTGCAACCCATGAGACCATAGTAGCCCGCATGAATGAAACTTTTGCTGTGGAGAAGGAGCAAGCAGTTCAAGAAGCCGTAGCATCTGCATCCATGAGTCAAGGGTCAAGCCCAAGCGAGGCAGTTGCAAGGCAGGTTGCATTCAATGAGGCGCTGCAGAAGGCTACATCACAGAAGACGCAGCAGGTGGAGGAGATGGAGCGGAAGGTGCGTCGCCTGGAGGCCGAGAAGCTGTGGCTTTTGCAAGAGAGGTGGGACCACAACCGAAGAAGAGGGTGCGTCGGAATTGGAGGAGGCAGCGGGATGATTGAAGGAGGTGGAGACAGGAGCGTGTACACATCCGCCTTGGGGGAGAGTAGTCAAGGCCAGAGCGTGCTCATTGGAACCAGCGCAATTGGTGCGTTCATGGCCGATTCCGTCTCATCCTCGAGGCACAACAAGCACAAGAGGAGATCGCTCCCTCTGGACAGGCTGGTGAGTTTGGGAATACATGGTTGTCTTCTGTGACAAAGGGCCAGGGGCACCAGAGCCAGGAAACAATTTTTTGGCTGGAAATGAGATATGACAAATGTTAAATTAAATGAATAGCCCATTTTGAACACGTAATGAATGTGTCCCAAGGTTGAAAATTCGGAATAACAGCTGATGTGCCCACAGCATCAATATGCCAAAATTAACGTGTTGGTGTGGCCTTCTTAGGCCTATTCCTTTTACAGAATTTCAAAATCTCAAATAGTTTAGGAATTTATATCAAATTTCTTTTCGCAGCTTCCCGTTTCTTCATGTAGGACATGGCCCATTGTTCTTTTCCGCCATTCGATTGTTCCGTAGTCTCTGATAATAACGAAAGGATTTCTTCAGGATTGATATTGTCTTAAAGCGCGATAATTTTTATTGCAAGTTGTTCCTAATAATGTTCGATGGAAAAGGGAAACTCAGTTTTTAAATATCTGGCCTCTGAGTAGTGAAAACCTGAGCTCGAACGTCAAGCGTTTGCAATTAATGTGCTTCTGAAATGGCCACACATTATGAGCCTTCCTGAATTTGTACTGCACTTTTTGTGGCAGTGGTCTTGATGGCCGAATTTTTGAATCACACATTGTTTATGAACAATAAGTTTATTAGAATTTAAAATGCAGACACTCTCCCATAGAAATGTTTCGTGCATTATTGTCACATGAGCACCCCCGAATCTGTTGACAATTTCCGCCATAATTTTGCAGCCTCAAGCCGCAGTGTCTCTGGTCCAGCGAGGAGAGGTGATAGTATCCCGATGCACCGTTGGAAGCACTGTCCTGGTGTACTGGGACCGGGAGTACTTCAACTACGCCGTGTACTGCGAGGGGGACACCATGTACTTTGTCCACAACGATTCCTTCGAAACATTAGGTCTGCAAGAGTGGGGCAGCCCATGTCCGGAAACACTCTTCACCACGGGGGAGGTCGTCGAGAAGGAATATTGCCAGGCTAGAAAGGTCAGGCGGATTTAGCTCCATCTTGTGATTGTAAAGCCACATTTACATGAGAGCGATGTCATCATCGCTCACATGTAAACGCGGCTTAATTTAGCTCCGGATATGCAATGTCGATTGTAACGAGTATGTACTTTTCCAGGCACTGAATCGGTACAACGTCCCCCAGGGGACCAAATTCTACCGTGTGAAGCTGAAGCGCGAGGAAGGTGCTGAGATGAAGGACGGTATGACTGTTATGAGTGAGAGCACGGCCACACTGCAGGCGTGATCGTTGTCGCAACACACCGTGTGTATCCATTCTATTCAAATAAAAAAAAAGTTGATACATTTTTTATAAAAAAAACAAAAACCGCGCGCTTGTTCGACCCGCTCCGTTCCTTAACTCAATCTTAAAATGGCCGCCCGTTCCGTTTCCATGCCATACAAGCCACGCCCCATTCCGTATGTTAAGCCAATCCCGGTCCGTTCCTTTCCGTTATATATTTTGCGATATTCGCCAGTTTTTTTTTTTGCGATTATTTTCGCCAATTTTTTTTAATTAATATTTTTTGTGGAGTGGTGCATGGACGCCATCTGGTGCCTGGCGGGTGAGTGAGTGAGTCGGCGGCCAAAGAGAGAAGAGAGCAGAAGCGGACTGGATCCTCTCCCCCGCCCGCCGGCGCCTCCCTGCTCAGCCCTTGTTCCATTCGGGGGCTGCCAGCGTCCCTCTTGCCCTCCCCTCGACGGCTGCCGACGGACCAAGCCCAGGGGCCGCCCCACCACCCATCTGGTGCCCCCGCACCGCCTCCCCCGCTAAAAGGGCGGAAGAAGGTGGGGCGGAATCGACCCGGCCGCATCCCGCCACTTGGACACAGAAAGAAAGGTGCGGTGGGGGGTGGCTTCAATGCCCTGACATGGGCCTGTATCATCATAGGGGCGGGGGTTTCAAGGCGAAGTTAATTCCATTATGTAACCAGCAGTCATCACCTGTTGTGACTCACCTTGTTCCTTCTAGAACAATGTCAGGTGCACATGGGATTTTTTTATTTTCCTAATCCAGGTTCATGCTCATGGCAGTATGGAACGTTTGTGTTGGTTACATGTTTACATACTGTGTTCTATGACACTGTGACGTTAATCACACCTGTTCTGATCGCAGCTTGGCCGCTTGGTTACTTGAAAGCTGTCAAGTGACATTTGAATATTGTTCCTGACAGGTTTTTTTTCTTCAGCTTGTAGCAGACACTGTAATTAATAATTACAAAGGAACCCATACGACCGATACCATGTGGCAACACATTTTCCATGATTATTATTGTTGTTGTTGTTGTTATAATACCCTGTAATGTAATAACAACAACAACATCACGACTTTTCCCTATGAGGGGTAGTCAGCGATGAAGGGAGACACAAGCTAACCCAACATATGAACTAAATTAAAACTTGTGAAAATAAACCTATAAACAATGATAATAATAATTACCCTATAATGTAATAATAACAATGATAATTAACCTATAATGTAATAATAACAATGATAATTACCCTATAATGTAACAATGATAATAATAATAACCCTATAATGTAATAATAACAATGATAATAATAATTACCCTATAATGTAATCATAATAACATGATGACAGGGGTCGAATTTTAAGATTTTTGTTCAGATGCGAAGATTGCTGGCTTACTTGGCATGCTTAATTTTTAATTGTTGGGTATAGCCGTGTTTAAAAGCAGATAGCCAAGTTTGGAGTGCAGATTACAATTTTGGAATGCAAATTGCACTTTTGCATGCGAATATTTCAACCCCTGTGGTGATGATGATAATGCAGTAGAACCCCGATTATCCAACTTCGGCTTATCCGAGCGTCCCGCCCCAGCGATAAATGTTTTCTAATCAAATACTGTAATGTACTACACATTTGTTTTGTATTGCCTTAGTTAAATACTTAAATTGTAAATTCAGTACAATAGAGTGTGTATGTGAAAGATAAATATTTCACTATTTATTAGAAAACCACAATTATTATAAGGTATTTCATGTCTTTCTTTGGTTTTTGTTGTGTTTCATTTAAAGTTTTTTTTGCTCCTCGGATTATCCGACCTTTTCCATGTGTCGACCATACCCTGGTCCCATGGGTGATGAATAATCAGGGTTCTACTGTAGTAGTAGTACCAACAGGGATTATGTACCACTGCAACTACATTGGCAATTACAATGTGACCTTCAGTTGGTCGATGACCCCTTAGGATCATTTCAGCAATGATGTGTACATTAGGTATGAGCGTTTCATCTTGTAAGTTGGACATGTACTCCTTTGTACCTGTGTGTGATTGACCTTATTTTTAATCCTTTGGCTGTGTATGCTGATTGATTTCTTGTTGTCATACCGTTGGTCATGCCGTCTGCATGCTACATTTTAATTAATGTACTGATTAGCAATGGCCACGTTGATGAGACCGGGAACATATGACGACCGGGTTTTGCCCCATTGAGCTACAAACGGCAAAGATAAGACTACGAACACATGAATGCCCATTGTCTGTCTCATTCTTCATTTACAACTTGTGCGTAATACATACTGTAATTTAGTGTTCAGAGAGACTCAGACTTCTTGTAAATTAATTATCGCCGATGGTAATGTTATTTCAATTAAACGTGACAATAAGGAGGCGTCAAAGGGCGAGTTAATTATAAAGGGAACAAGGCGCTGTCAACTTTTATTAGTCACCCACCTTTGACAATGTATTTAATTTTTAAAATGCATACTAGAGTAAAATTGACGTATAATAAATGTGCTCCTTTGTAGCAGGTGCAGACCATTTGATTGCGAGCGGTGCCAAACTTGATTGCTCTCTGGGAAGCCATGTCGAGTGATTCCTTGGCAGATGAATTGGGCCAGGAGCTGGATGACGACGATGTGGTTCCCTGCAGCCCGGGACATGGCGACTCTTGTCTTCAGGCGCCTTGGACGCTCCTGAAGGGCCTGCATCAGAATGGACACCAGTCCTCAGCAGGTCACAACAGGCAGGAGAGTGGTGGTGGGGATGGGGAGAAGGGACTTGGAGGGGGATTCATGAGTGACGTGGTGGTGGAAGGGACAGGTTTGGGTCCCACAGTGCATGTGGATAGTGGGGGGAGTGGAGACAAGGTGGTGGCGGGGGTCAGCTTGCCTCTGGTTTTCATGGAGGAGGACGAAGCGCAAGACCACACGCTCGGTCCCACCACCACTGGAAACAGTTCCGACGTGTGAGTACCTTCCGTAGCCTATTGGTGCAATGCCACTTCCTTCACATGGGCAGAGTTTACCAGTCCAATTTGTTGCCACTGTTCCAATTCGTACGTTCATTGCAGCCTGCTCCCCATGGTCATCCCGCCGCCAGTCAGGTTTGCCAGCTCTCCCGTGACTCACGCAGACCTGCACGTTGGAGATGATGGACTAGGTGACAGCATCAACCTCTTGTCGTCTTTGGCGTTTTGTTAACAAACCTTTTCTCGCAGGAGGCGGCACTCATGGCTCCACGATTGAGGACTTTGGTCATCTGAAAGGCGCTAACGGCCATTTAGGGCAAAGGGGCATTGGGCACCTGCAGGAAAGCGACCCAACAGATCAAGAGACGGATGTTGCGAACATTGCGTCGTCTGCGTTACTGCTCTCGGAGCTTAATAAAACCACCCCTGAAAGGTAAAAGTTAACTTGAAGCTTTAAACCAGATTCATGACCTTTGAAACAATTTCAGATATGGCAGGGAGACGGACAGGGTGTTGTCCAGTAGCGCCCAGAGAGAAGAGGAAATCTTCTCAGGTAGTCACATCTTTATTGGCAGAACTGGTTCTTCTGATATTTGAAAAGCCATGGAAGAGATTTTGACGTTACTGTTCCTCTGCAGAGACGCAAGCAGACATTTTTGACAGTCAAGTGGTAGAAGATGCCCTGAGTGCGACCACGGCAGAAATGATTCCAATTCTTCAGGCGGCTCAAGATCCAGAGCATGTGATGGAGTCCGAGTCACTACATTTAAGGTCTGCGTCTTATTGTTTGTTCAGACATTGTGGATCACCACAGAGTTATTACAATTTGTTCTTCCTAGGTTGAGTCTTAGTGCTCCGACAGACCTGAGTGATGCCCAGTCTTGTGTGGTGAACATCAAATCTGACATGTCATCTGAAAAACCCAATCTAGATGATAGTGACACTGACCTGGACGACTCGGTGCAAATTTTGGATGAACGTCCGAAACGCAAGAGTGTGGAAGTCATCTCTTCTAGTTTTCCCAAGAGAGTCAGGGTTGCAGATGAAGACACTCAGAAGTCAGTACAAATGGACGACACACAGTCAGACCAGCTGTGTCTAAGGTATATGCCAACGCAAGACTCTCAGTATCCCGAAGCTAAGTCTGAGACTGCCGAAGAATCAGGAAAGGAAGGAGTTGATGATGAGGTCAAAGAAGTAGCAGACAGCAGTGCGGCAACAGACACAACCGAGATTTTGGAGGAGCGGAAAAAGGCGGAGGATAGTGTCATCAGCGTTTCTTCTGGCGCAGAAGATGACATGCCAGGTTTGTTCTTCTGGACGTACAAAGAATTGTGCGGCTTATGTGTATCGACACAGTAGACTAAGACCCGTATTCATAAAGAAAAAACCCAGAGTCGACAGCAGGTTGGGGTTATCCGTATGCATAATACAAACAGGCACAGGATTGAGTCGACTTAAGGTGTTCCAGTGACGTCAATTGGTGAAGTCACGCCACCCAATGTGGTACTGTATTGGATAGGACTCAAGGCTGATTTTGCCTTTTATTTCTCATGCTACTTCTAGGCAACCCACTTGCTCTGAACATAGAGGTTGTGGATATATTGGATTCGGGTCCATCTGCTTCAGGAACACCCTCGTCCTCGCCCATCCTCCTGCAGCTATGTCCTGAACAGTTTCCTTCGCCACTTCCGCACCCAACCCCAACTAATCCCAGGGTGGGCCGCCATTCTGTACGTCCCGAAAGAGCCGAAGTGCAGTAATGTACAGTCGCCGACATATTGATTGAATCACTTGCGAGCCGATTTCTAACGTTATCCTGGATATTCAGAGCAATACCGCACAACATCTTGCGAAATCCAGTCAGGCGACGCGTCGCCTCACTGGATTTCGCAAGATGTTGTACGGTATTGCTCTGAATATCCAGGATAACGTTAGAAATCGGCTCGCAAGTGATTCAATCAATATGTCGGCGACTGTACCTTCAGGTAAAGTATGAAGAACAACCAGGTGGATTGTTTATAATTCCTCGCATGAGCGATGCAAAAGTTACGCTTCCATTTTGTCCCAATTGAGGTTGGCATCTGTTACATCAAGTTTAAAAGGGAAATTTGAATCAATGCCATAAAATGAGGTGAACTTGGCCACAATTCCAAAATATGTAAGGTAATGTGTCATGAAAATGAGACTTACAATTACCGGTACGTCACTAGCCTACGCAGCCATTAGCATGAGATGTACCTTCCGAACTGGTCTCTTATATGGCCATGCGCCACATTCAATCGCTAATTACTCGGAGGGCCAAGGGGCAAGCATGTTAATATTTTCTGTGCTGGGATATTAATTTTGACTGCTTCGTGTGGCAGGGGTACAAAGTACTAACCCAACCTAACCTAACCTTTCTTCCTTGCGGATACAGCCCTGTCCTCAGCGTATACAGGCCTATTCTTCAGCAGATACACACCTAGGAGAGTAGGTAAAAGTACTGGTGCGGATATCATTTATGCCCAACCCTATTGAGTAAGATAGCGAATAACAAGTAGCGAGTAGCAGCATATCAATAACTACTGCTGAGTAGCAGATAATAGTCTGTAATAAATACTGTTACAGCAGTTATTGCAATGAAGGTGTTACTTCCAAGCGGCTGCTCTGCAATGATACCATGATACAGAGATCGCAGTTGCGATGTAAAAAAAACTAAAGATGCGGCCTGGTCATGACTCACTTACTTCTGCACTTTACCGTCGGATGTCGCTTCAATGCTGCTGCTTGGTGCACATCGCTGTCTCTCTCTCCCCCCGTCCATTTGACAAATTTTGGCAACCTAGTAAAGTCAATAATTTCAGTCAGTGCAATTTATTGTTGCCTTTAACCAGGCCGCTTGATGATTGAAATGTATGATGTGAATCATGGATGATGATGAGCCATCCATATGGACAGCAGGGACAGGATGAGGAGGCTCAGGACGAGGTAGGGAGTGTGGCCCTGGCCAGATGCAGTGGAGGAGGTAGGGCGGCTCCAGCGGCTCTGGGCTCGGCCAGGAGGTGATGTACTGGTGATGTCTGGGATGTCTGGGATGGTTAAGACATGGTCAAATACATGGGTGCACAGGTCCCCTGAGCAAAGGCACCGTATGCTGGACTCTTCTTCAACGATATCGCAGTCCTTATACTTGTTATAATAGTCTTTTGTTGCAACGTAGCAGGCGTAGATAATGCTACCGAGATCTTTTTTGGGGTGGGAAAGAAAATGGCTTCGTGAATGGGTCTATGGAGTTGCACTTTGGCAGAGCAACACATCCTGTGCGTAGAGCCTGCCATAACTGTAGGATCATATTGTCAACAATGCTTACCATGGTTGATATTCTTCATGCAATAGAAGGAGCATGCTGACGAGTAAGGGTTTTGGTAAGGATGCACTTTAGCCCCCCCAAAATATTGCAGGTTTCTATACATTTCCTGAAGCTCCTCCATGGGCTGAGTCGAATGACACTATTCCTTGGGTGGAGAAACGTTTCGTTAAAGAGTAATTGAATTATGAAATTGCAAGTAATTAACAATGAATAAATGAAAATAAGCAAGTGTTCCATTGTTGCAACTGTTTATTCGTATTGTTTAAAAAAAGAGATGAAGGCGTGGCATTTCTCTAAGCCGGTCTCCCACCCCAAAGACCTGTCCGACTTGGGTGGCCCTACCAGTAGACGAAGTTACCGCCGGCCCTATCCTCAGCGGATACATGCCTATCATCAGCGGATACAGCCCTATCGTCAGCGTACGATGTACTAACCAAACCTAACCAAACCTAACCTTCAATCGTTGCGGATACAGCCCTATCCTCAGCGGATACAGGCCTATCTTCAGCGGATACAGCCCTATCGTCAGCGTACGATGTACTAACCAAACCTAACCAAACCTAACCTTCACTCGTTGCGGATACAGCCCTATCCTCAGCGGATACAGGCCTATCTTATGGACAGTACTGTTGCGGTTACAAAAAGCCATACAGCATCACCAACACAAAGCGCACCTCCATCCCTGTGACCCATTCCCCTGTCTCAAATTAACCAGCAAGAACGGAACTGTTTATTATTATCGTATTTCAGGTGACCTCCCAACACATTTCCGTGGCAACCCTCACGTTACCATGGGGAATACCCAAATCCTGCAAAAGGAGTACACAGTTGCAACAATGGAACACTTGCTTATTTTAATTTATTCATTGTTAATTACTTGCAACTTCATAATTCGATTACTTTTTAACGAAACGTTTCTCCACCCAAGGAATAGTGTCATTCGACTCAGCCCATGGAGGAGCTTCAGGAAATGTATAGAAACCTGCAATATTTTGGGGGGGCTAAAGTGCAGTCAAGCCCCTAAGGGTAATAAAAGCACGTAACCTGTACCCTGTGCATGTATATGGCTCACCTGGGAAGACCACAACAGCAAGGAGGACTAGGATGAGGACTCCATGCTGGGCTCCAGCTCCAGCTCCAGCCTGGCAGACCATCCCGTGGCCACGGAGGTTGCTCTGGTGCAACAAAATCAGGAATATATCCGAGCCCGGGGGTCCTTGCAAACCGCTCTGCCCCCCTCCCCCCCCCCCTCCAACCCTGAATACTGTATAACTAATTTACCATATTCTGGAATCAACAAACCAGGGGGGCATTGTTGTCCCTCATTCCGATGCTGCGGCAACAGAGTTTGCAACTGAAACATTGTTGCCACCTGGAGTTAATAAGGAGAGTTAATAATAGGTTGAGAAAATAGTCCTCATACATCACAGTCCCACTATATGGCGCTCTATAAATATTTTGATCGCATTGAAGTAATGCAATGGTTTTCTTTGTGGGTGCAATTTGTCACTTCCATTTTATTAGTCAACTAGAGAAACACTTGCTATGCTCGCTTTTTTCTATGATGCAGGCATAGAAAACCACTCGTTTCGCTCGCTTTTTTCTAGTCCTGCGGCTTGCAGTGGCTACTATATTTTTAATCGCTTCGGACTTATACCCAATGATGATGCCCACCCCCCAATCATATGCATACCCCCCAGCCGTTCCTCCTTGCCTTCACGTATCCGTGATTCTGTACCCTGCGAGCCATCTGCAATCCCACCTTTATTGTATTGGCTGGGAAATATGCATTTTGCCCATCTCAACATACCAATACCTTTTTGACTTTTAAAAAGCCCCAATTATTGTATGAACAAAGGCTGCTGGATACACTTTTACGATTTTAATATTATAGATGACAATCATTATGGCAGCATTTGGCATATTGTCAATCATTCATTCGTGAAAGTTATTTTTTGGACCAAGGTCACCCCTTTGTATGGCACCTTCGTATGGCTACTGTACACATTCACTCATGTGTACATTACACTTGAACAGGTTCAGGACCGTTTTTGAGAGGGGCTGCAATGACTCCTGTGCAAAAAAAAATATTAGAGAATGAAGACTTGCTCCTGAGGGAGATGCTGGATGAAATCAGGGACAGGAGGAGACAGGCTGAGGAGTGGCATCACCAGCGGATGGATCTGGAACGAGAGTGGCTTGAAAAGAGGAAGGAGCTGGAGCAAGAGTGGCTGGAAGAAAGGAAGGCTTTGGTGCGGGAATGGTTTCAACAACAGAAAGGGGAAAGGATATGACAGGTTTCACCGGACGTCTCATTGTTGGGTTATGAACTTAATTAAATCATGGCTCATGTCTTCGTCATGAAAAGTATTCCTTTACGAGCCGCAACACAAATTCCCTCCATAGTTTTCCCGAAACCATACACAGCCAGTTTTTTTTTTTTTTTTTTTTGGAAATGGTTCACAAGCCTCGACCTCCTCCATCTGCTGCGGAACATCTGATTTGACTGCGTCTGGCATTTGCAATCGACTCCAAGCCCAACTCTATCCGAATCACAAGGTTACATAGCAATTATGCATACGGACGCAGGGTTAACTCCACCTGAAGCCTGTGTTGGGAATTTCATTATGAATACGGGCGTAGCAACCCTTAGACACCTGTATTTTCAATGTTGAATGTGTTTAGTAGAGATGTGTGACCTAGTATTATCAAGAGAAACAAGTAGGTAGTTAAGACAGTGGTTTTCCCCCCATCGTTAGTGTTGGAGGACACGGGTGATCTCCAACACAGTAATTCTGGAGGTCTGTTCATCCGTAACTCCACCCCAAACCCACCTCCGACCTTAGAACCTGCTTCTTCTGAACCGAAGAAATCAAATCCATCGATAGGATGCAATCCCAAGCCGGACGTGGCCCACCACTTCTCCCCAATAGAGGCCGTGGGGCATTCAACCCCGAACGTAGAGTCGGACACTTCATCGGACTTGACCAAGGAGAAGACAAAGGAAGAGTGCAACGTCAGCAAAACCGACACTGAAGTACTCTCCGAAAGTGGCAGTGGGAATGTTTCTGGGAAAAGGATTGTCGTCATTGAGTTTACCATCAAGATTAAGGAGGAAGATGGCGCTGTGCTGCTTTCACACGAGGTATTTTTCTCATACTTTGTTTGTGGAAAGCACTGCATCTGACGCACTTTTTTCATCAAAAAATTGCTCTGCATCGTATATGCAAAAATACAATAAAACTTCTTTTTCTTGAGTATGATCTGCCGTCAAATATGCTACTTGAACTTCTATTACAGCCTAAGCTCTAAAATGTTTCCTCTTTTGGTAGAATGTCCGCCGGCTCGTGCGGAAAGATGTGGCAGAATCGGCTGCCCAGGAGTTTGAGCGACGGGTGGAGACTGTCAGCCCTGGAGGTTATTCCGCAGATGTGTCCAGTGCCAGCAAGTCAACCTCATCATCTTCAAAAGGTCGTCTCTCGCAGACGTTGAGTGGAAACATCGATGACCTGTTCGAGCTACCCAGAGCTAGGCATCGGCCATCTTCCGTACTTGCCAAGACACAGTCGCCAAGTAAGCTCACACCAAAAACGTTCACTCTGCAACCGCTAATTTGACTTTCCGTCGATCTAGTTGGGCGCCATCATATGCGGCGTCCGGTGACATTTGCCCAGAAGGCGCCTCGGTTGAACTTGGCAGTCAGCACAAGCACGGACACCTCGTCCTCCCCTCCAAGGTCTCCTCCGAAGAAGTTGGTAGAAGCGAAGAGGGTCGGGGAAGGGAAGAAAGTTGGGGTTGCTAAAAAGGTGGGGGACGCAAAGAGGCTTTCCAACGTGGAGGAGAAGCAAGAGACTCCGGTTCCTGCCGCAAGTAGCAAAGTGGAAAAGGTAAAGGAAGAGAAGCCGGAAGAAAAGACTGAGGAGGTGGAGCAGGTGGAGCTTGAGACGCAATGGAGACCTTTAGCCCCAGGTGCGTACAGATCGGAATTTACGGCGTTACGACTGTAGTTAGGAGTCGAAGTTCATCTTCCTCCCTTTTCCCCCCAGGCATACAGGTATTTGCAAAGTGGCAGGACCATTACTTCTATCCAGGAAAGATATGCGAGCAAGGCAAGCAGGACACTTGGAACGTGAGCTTCTCTGACGGCAAGTACGGTCCTGTACGTGACAGCAACATTGTGCCTGTGGAGGTGCTCAAGAGAGGACAAGCCATCTACGCACTGCTACAAGAGGATGAGTACCTGCCAGGATACATAGTCTCGCACCAAAGGTAATCATTACGGACATAATCCGACGTATTGTAAATATTCGGGTGGAAATAGCAAAATTTCCACCCAAATATTTACAAACCAAATATTTGGGAAAATGCTGTATGACGACGATGTAAAATTCTGCATTTTGCGTTGTTCTATTTTCAGGAGAGGAAATGATCTTCTGTACGAGGTGTCTTTAGAGGACAAGTCGAAGCGTCTGCTTCCCCGGCAAAAGTTGGCGCTTCACAAGGATCAGGCGCAGTATGTGAGGGACTCTGCATTTCCAGCTTCCCCGTCCATTTCTAGCAGGATTGTGGATGTCAGTTTGGGTACGTTGTTTATTGCTGGAGTGACATAAAATCAGGGTGTACGTAACATGTCTTTTCCTGTAAACAGAGAACATAGTTCAAGGGAAGAGGAAGAGGATTGCGCCCAAGAAGCCCCAGACGCCAGTGAGGCAGCAGCAACTGGACCCAAACCTTGACCCAAGCGAGCAGAGTGACTCTGAAGTGACCACCTCCAGAGGGAAAGGCAGGGGGAAAGGGAAGTCCAGCTTGGGCGGAAGAGGAACGCCAAGCAAGTCCAGCCCAGCACCCAGAGGACGGGGAAAGAGGAAAAGGCTAGACATGTCCGAGGACGACTCCGGAAGCGGGCCGGGACTCAAGAAGAAGAAAGGTACGTTACATGTTGCGAACAGTCGGCATTTAAATCAAGCATTGTACTTTGTAGTGGCAGATGAGGCCAGCTCGACTCCGAAAGTAACTTTGCAAGAGATCGTCGTGGATGAGCAGAAGATGGGTCCGCTCCCCAAGAGCAAGATCTTCTCCGGGAAGGCCTTCCTCCTGTCCAAGCCGGAAGTGGTGCAGCACGAGTGGGACAAAAGTAGCCAATGTTCCTCCGACTACTCGGACTATCTCAGCAGCACTGGAAGTGCTCTCAGCAGCCCTGGAATTGCTGCACAGGACTTACCTTTTGTGAAGTCGTACGTTTGTCGCCAGCTGGTGTCAGGTGGTGGGACTGTGCTGGACACGTTTGACGAGTTGCAGGCGTGGACCAAGGGCGAGAGGATCCTCATCTCCAACACCCACTCCACCTCCGTCAACTATCTGTTGTGCCTGGCAGCAGGATTCGCGCCTGTCAGCTACAAGTGGGTCATCGATTGCTGCTGTAATGTGAGTCGAGCACAAATTTTTTGGTGGGCATCGAACGCAGTTGGCTATTCACAAGAAATGTACTGGGACTTTCATTTGATAATGGCAGACTTTATGTAACGAGCGAGCATTTGTAATGTTCAGGCTCATTCTCACAATGTACGACCTGTTCCATCCTTGAACATGATTGTTTTCTGCTACTTTGTTTATATAAAGTGTCTGTATGCGTTCAGTCAATTGCTGCGTACATGACGCTTTAACCCTATGCAATCATCTCCGATGAAAGGTAAGATGTACCAAAGTTTCAACTTTGGTGATTGCCTATGATACTTTTCAGGTCGCGTTTACATGAGAGCAATTTGATCTATAGTGTGCAGCGACAGACATAGCTGAGCGATGAAATCAATTGTTTGAAAGTGAAAAACAATTGTTACTTTCATCCCCAACCAATTGGTTCCATCGAGGCTCAGCGAATCGCTCACGTAAACGCAGCAATGCTTGGAGTTCAAAGTGATATTGCACGAAATTAATTAACGTCGACTCTTTCATCGCAGGTGCTGGCTTTCCCGAGATGAGAGTGACGTCATTGTTTCTAGCCACACCACATGTCTTTTGCGTCCAATAATGTTACCCCATCAAGAGATCCATTCCGTGCTTAAAAGTGTTGGGTCGTCTGGACCATAGATGTGGCCAGAAATTGTGAGGTCATGACAAATCTGTGGGTCCCACATCTGTTGATGAGTTTGAGGTTGTAAGTCGGGTGTTGACCTTGTTCAATTTAATCGCATTTTCTCTTTTTCGTTCGTACAGAACCGGCTGCTGCCGTACAAGCGGAATCTGCTTCCTTCCGGATACAGCCTGGACACGAAAGACCTGGTCGAGTGGCGGTCCAACTCCAAGGGCGTTATGGAAGGGTTGAGGTTTCTTGCGGTTAGCGAGAACCGAGACGGATTCTGCCAGGTTTGGAAGCAGGTGCTACTTGCCGCAAATGCCAGGAGGGTCGACATACAGGAAAATCACACCTTTAAGAAAGGTTTGTGTTATTCCGAGCTTCATAATGCATTCGGTGGACAATCCAGTGTTTGCAACTCTAAGGCGGTTCTTTTTCATGTTTCTCCAGCCCACCTGGACAACGTGGATATGGTCTTGACAGACGAGTCCCATCCGCACCACTTGGTCGGCGAAGCGAAGCTGAAAAATCTACCGGTGGTTACATCTCTTTGGGTGATACAATCTCTAGTTCAAGGGAAGCAGGTGCTCATCGCAAGTGATGAAAGGTATAAGCTCACAGTAAATCAGTCGGATAGTAGCAACTGATAGCCTGACGATGAGATTTGAGAGAACAAAAAACAGGTGGCATGTCAGTACAAAGGAACCATAACAATGGGTTTTTGAAAGAAAAAAGGACGAAAAAAAAAGGGTTTTTTTAAATATTGAAAAAAAAAGATTTTTAGAACATGACAAAAAAAGCTAGGTGAGTCTCCACATGTGTTCCACCATTTTTTTTTACAATTTAATTTCAAATGCCAAAAGTCCTAAAAAAATATTAGATGTAAAAAAGATGTGAGTGTGGGCGGGTAGTGTCAGCTGCAAATCTGCTGTTTGATTCGGCTTGCGGGCATAGTTTTCTTTTTCCAATTCCGTCAAATCGATAAATAGTCATTTGAAGACTGGTTGTCTTAATAATGCCAGGCGTCGTTTAAACGTGGTTTATATAAATGAAAAACATGGAATTTGTTTTTTTTCTTTCTTTTTTTTGTAAAACTTTTTTTTAAGTGTTGTACCTGCAAATAAAAAAAACAAACATGTTCTGTGTATTGCATTCAACACGAATTGTGATTCACGCAACAGGTAACATTGAGCAACATATTTTTATTATTTGCTGCGAGTCTCCCACATTGATGCTACAGGCCAAATCGGACTGTTTTTGTCGAGATCTGGATTTGTTGGTATAGTAGGCCTATTGTTTTCTCTGATTGAAGGATATTGCGACTTGTTACCAGGTAAGTTAACCCTCAGACGGTGACGTGCGAAATGTTCGCTCTCCGGTGACGTGGGCACTTTTTGTGACCAAGCCATATTTTTTGTTATATCTGGCGAAATATAGCACATTCGGGCTTCACCTTTGGGACAATCATAGTGTGATTCCTTCTACGACAAATAGCGTTTAGTTTACATTTTTTGAGAAAATAGTGCGATCAGAAAAAAAAATCGGAAAGAAAATCAGTCGGGCCCAACTCCTGGGATGCCACCGGGAGCCGCCAGACCGGATCTTGGTTAGGCCCCATCTATGCATTGCCGCCTAATTAATTTTTTCCTGGTCGTGCTATTTGCTCAAAATATTGTAGGGACGATAGTCCCTATAAGTAAGATCCTCGTGCAAAAACAACAATGAAAATTTTCCTTGTTCTTGTTCAGACGAGTTTTTCTGTCAAGCATATCTCAAAAACCGTTGCAAGTACAGCCTTCATATTTTGAACACGTATCCGGCCCGACGTGCTGCAGTGCCCGATCCCCTACACAAAAAACCCAAGGACGTAATAGAACCACGAAATAAAATTATAAGTGAATAATTCATTATGAGCAGCAATGCGTGCAACTGGAATCCATGTGTGGCAATAGTCACACATTATTTAGAATATTATTTTGTGTAAATATCATCTCTACACTTTATGCGGAATTACGTACGCTAACTGCTTAAATAAATATATGCTTCACCTTATTTTCATGACATTATTATTAAATAAACATTTCATTCATTCAACTTGTTATTATATTTCATTCAGTTTCCACGGTATCCTCCTTAGGTCAACAGTTGAGTGACTCGATTATGACTGTGTTGTTGCTAACCATCAAATATTATTGAATTTGTATTAGAAACGATAACTCTATCATATTCGTATGAATTTCATTCGATCTTCGTGTCATCAGTCCTCCTGCACCCTTCAACCACTTAAACTAACTAAACTGAAACTATCTTGATTTTGGTAAGTTAATGCGTTTATAATTCACTCAGGCTTCGTAAACCCCTGCGGTTCGTCCTTGCTGGTATACGTAGCCCAACCAGTATAAGACTTTGGTGTTGCCCCCTTTCTCCTCCCGCTGATTCGAACGGCAACCACTCTTACCACATAGGCATACGACGCGACGCCTGTATGATATAATATGACTTTAGTGTTATTCTCACTCCCAATAACCGACTTTCTTCCCTTTCTCTCACCATCATGTACCAGGATGATGAGAGAGGCCATGATCTTATTTCTTGTCCCTGCAATACTAGAGTAGTATTTTGAGGAGACTTGTGTCCACATGGGAAAGTGATTGAGTGAGCATGGGTATAGGACCCGAACAACGCGACCACCTCCACGTGGTGGGTCCTGGGTACAGCCGGGTAGCGAATAATCACTTCTAACCACCACATACATTTGAGAACTTAGACAGATGTCATGAAGAAGGGACTTGTGATAATGAAATTTGGTCGGAAAGAAATTAACCAAGCAACCAACTATAAGCAGCCATCTTTCACAAGATAAAACTAATCAGAAATCATCTCTCGCCTCTCAACTGGGTACGAACCTTAACCCCTTCCAAAAAAATCTTTCCGACGCCCAAGAGGTAAGGATCCGCTCCTCTCTCTGTACCATGACAATTCCCACCATGCCTTTTCTATAGGTCCAGAACTTATATGACAAAAGTCGTTGAGACTCTCAACACTTCCTGACAATCCTGCCTGCCACTACCTCAACATCTCCATAAACTCTATCTCCACTCTCCTCTCAACTGTGTACGAACCTTAATAAAACCGACCAAGAAAATCTTCTCCCCGCCCAAGATGTAAGTATCCGCTCCTCTCTCTATACCAGAGTTTCCCAACATGTGCTCTGCGAAGCACTTGGTGCTCCACGAAGCTTCTCCAAGTGCTCCACGAAGAGGTTGGGGAGAAAAGGAATTCTTCAATAAGCTGTATACCCATTCAAATCTCTCAGTAGCTGCCGTGACCTTGAACCCAAAAAATTTTCGCCAGCGGCGCCCTTTTGTCCCTCGCCTTCCCATTTACTAATTTGGCGCTCCCCCCNTTTTTTTATGCTTACGCCGTCGATGACGTTAGTGCTCCGTCACGAATATCTATGCTGAAAAGTGCTCCGCGACTCAAAAAGGTTGGGAACCTCTGCTCTATACCATCCTATGAGTATAACTGCATGTTCAGGTTGCTTTGTCAAAAAATAGCTGCAATTATCACAAAAACTAATTCCCTACGGAAATGTAAAAAAAAAAAAAGTAAGATCCAAGTAACGGATAGAAATGACTGAAACAAGACTGGGCTGCGTAAGATCTTCAACCTTATGGATAAATGTAACCCAGAGATCTTACTTCCGTATTTTACACAATAATTAGATTTGTATCATGGTGATGATAAAGCGTCTTTGTTCATCAAGGTATAGGTTGCAATTTGGGATTATTTAATGCTTATAATAATAATAATAATAATAATAATAATAATAATAATAATAATAATAATAATAATAATAATAATAATAATAATAAGCGATAAAAATAAAAATGTTATTAATTGGTTCATCGATTAGCTAAGTGGCTGGAAGGTTAAATGTTTCACATTATAATAATTCACATATAATAATATATAATATAATATGTAATACAATATAATATGTAATATATATAATAATATAATAATATATAATATATATATTTAATAAGGATAAATGATAAATATAATCCTTGAATTAATTAATTTGTTCATTGATTTACTGAGTAGTTCGAATGGCTGATGGACAAAGACGCTTTGATCATCACCATGATACAAATCTAATTATTGTGTAAAATGCGGAAGTAAGATCTCTGGGTTACATTTATCCATAAGGTTGAAGATCTTACGCAGCCCAGTCTTGTTTCAGTAATTTCTATCCGTTACTTGGATCTTACTTTTTTTTTACATTTCCGTAGGGAATTAGTTTTTGTGATAATTTAAACTAAACGTCATTCATCACAGAAATAGTCAAACGAAAATGTTCTCAAAGATGAATCTTGAATGTCCTAAATTTGCCAAGTTATATCAAAAAAAGGGTCGTTGGTCACAAAAAATGCCCACGTCACCGTCCGAGGGTTAATACTTCGATAACTATACGTCAATTAGTGCCCTGATGCCCGGGGCACAGTGGTCTGGAAGTGATTGGGACCCCTAATTCACACAAGAAGTGTATTTTATTTGTTATCCTACATTTAACCCCGCTAAATAAACAGGAAATAAATAGAAGGGACTTGTAGCTGTTACTGCAACCTGTGGACACAAGTGACACATTGTCTCTTTCCGGAAGGTTGACCTTGTCCTCCCACTTCCTTTGGCGAATGAACTTCATTTCATACTAGCGTCTGTCAAAACCATTAGTATAATATAAAACTACGATGACATAAAGTGCTGTACAGAGGCAAAAGCATCTTCCACAAAAAGGTGCTCACTTGTCCATGGACCACTGTGCCCTAGAGGGCAGCAATTGACATGATGTTATGAATCGTAGCTTCCATTGCAAATGATGCTTTCCAAATCTCCAGCATTTATGCGCAAAGGATGGCACTATTCAGCAACAGTTTCACATTATCAGGGTCATGCAGTAATTATATTAAAACAGTAGGTACTGTCTACAATGCATTTCTGCATCGTAACTGCTGTGTCAAGCAATAAGACACCTATGCAAGTACAGTTTGAGTCACACAATTATTATGTTTAGCTGCAATCTACTGAACCACCCATACCATTTTAAATTGAAAGTATATAAGCGTCGGTAACAGCAATTATTATTACTGTGCACGCTGAAAAAAGTGCGACATGGCCCAATTGATTGCTGCAAAGAGTGGAATCTTCCCACATCTCTTTTTAGATGCCAGTACACTTCATGTCTTCTGGGGGGGAAAAAATATGCAACATTTCTTCGTTTGCGAGACATGTTGGCATTCTTGCGGACTTTAACTTTTGTGTTTGGCTATGCACGGATAATCTGCAATTTAAGGATAATCGTGATGCTACATACAGGTCTATACAGTTTATTACAAGGTTTATTACTTCCTGTCAAACCCCCACCCCCGTGGAGGACTAATAAACTCACTGCAGAGCTCGCTGATTGGTCAATCTAAATGGATGCTGAGTTTAACAACGTTTCCGCTATTCCAAGGCACTGGCCGCCATTCGCTTGGCAAAATCGAACATGGCGCCCTACGCGAAAGTCGCTTCGCCTATAGCAACCCGTGTTGAATAAATCAACAACAATGAGTTCAACCGCTGCCGTGCCGTCGCTGCGGAAGCGACTGACATATGAGTTTAACAACCATTTGTTTACCTCATCCACTGCGGCAGTCGATGGGTTTAGCAACATCCTCCATGGCCATGCCCATAATTATGTATGTCGGGTTATCAAGTGAAAAGCCAAGGATATAATAAGGAACAGTTTGGAAAGCTTTATTTTAATTCCTCAGGAACATGTTGAAACCACGGAGAGCCATCCAGACAGACAGGACCAGGAACTGGCCGACGATGAAGGGTGAGGTAGTCTTCTGGGTGTTACCGGCGTTGCACAATTCCCCTGAGCACAAGCACAAGTCGGACCCCTTAAAATCACCACAATCCTTGTACTTGTCATAGTTCTCCTCTGTTGCTTCAATACAGCCGTAGCCGGTTACACCTTTGGATAAAGAAAAGTATCCGTGAGGTAATTATTTTGCCGTTTGCTGATACCCAAGCTATGCATATTTTTTTGGTTCCACGAAAAGGCCGAGAATGGCTGGCGGGGGGGCCAAGCCACGCCCACAAGTCTACATGACCTTGTTTACCATGTTACATTGGTAACTGACTAACTGGTAACATATGGTAACCATGTCAACAATGACTGCTGCATTTCCATGGCATTCATGAGCATTATCAAGGCATTATTATTGTGACCTGGATTACCTCCTCATGAGTCCGCACTGTCCGCGAGTTCACCCTTCACCCTGCATATATGTATGCAGTATGTATGATTAGAGCCCGCCATACAGTCATAATCCTATTGTACGCAATATTCAGTAGTGGACTACTTCTCAAGCACGACCTTCTCGCCCGATGACCTTATTCCAACTGACAGGAATTATTCCAAACATCAGAGCGTCAACAAACCAAGGGAGACCATCATTGTTGTCCCCAGCGATACCGCTGCCTTGGCAACTCACCCAACATTCTAACGTCGCCATGGGGCACTGCACTGTCTCTACAGGGAATTAGTCCGGTCATTAAACAGAAATATCCTATGCAGGTTCAACAAAATTCTTTCAAAAGGTTTCTCAACGGATTTCACCACTTTAATACCTCCACTAAACAAAATAAAAAGTCTACCGAAATCTGACTTGTGGAAGTACTTGAAAATGGAATATGTCAAATCCAAGTAATGACTGCCAAGAAC
>JYFJ02001945.1:0-76849 GCA_000934665.2 Catajapyx aquilonaris | reverse complement strand
TAAACGTGTCAGCTGTATAAGGGCAGCAGCTGGAGGGAAAACACTGCATCACCCCAACGTGTCACAGTAATTCCTTGCGTTTGGAGCATTTTGGGCGCTAACCAAAAAAATAACGTGTACTACTTAACAACTGAAGACCTCATTTGTGTAATTGTCATGAAATGAAATTGAAAAAATATCGTAATTTTGGCAGGGGTTGAAGTTTGAAAATTCTGTGGTGTCCGGTCGATCCCATTTTTTGGCAACAAAATAATTTGGCCACCATCAGTGGGCTTCTTCTCTTTAACCCGGTTACTGTGGTAAATAATCCTTTCTTTTCAAGTACCACCTTGAACTAGGTACTTCTGCCGTGTACCACCTGACATATAATATGTTTACAGCCAGCAGATTCAGCAGTGGCCAAAAAATAAGCCTCATGGTTGTATAATCCCAAAAATCACCCACCTTGTGCAGCGAGTCATCACAACTACTGAAGCACCCTGTACAAAAAAAAAACTGCCCGTTCCCCCCGAAAATTCAACCGACGCAGTAAAAGTAATTTGGCAACAATATTACCACTCGACAAAATTAATTGACTTGGGAAAGTTTTAATGAAAACTACTGCTCCGGCTAAGTGGAAATGTTTTAAAGGTTGTCTTCGCCCAAACTGCACAAGTCCGAGGCTCCCCCCATAGCTCCTAGTCTATAGGAGCTTGTAGTATATACACAATATATTTTTTTTTTCCTCCTCCTCTCTCAGCAACTGAATAGTCGGAGCAGAACGTTTAAAGCGTGATGTTGCAAAGGCGCACACTTATCGCTTCGTTGGTCACTGTTTAATGGAAAGAGTACCAAGCCCAGGATGCAGCGTTGCAAAACCTGCAACATTAACATGTTGCATTACTTTCCCCACGCACACCATAGCATGAATTAGCCATACCTGTGCCCCCTCTCCCAGTACAGGCAGCAGAATAAATTCGCGCAAGCTGCCTCGGTTTATTACATAGTTTATGTCATGAGAGGCGGTAGAGGGTACTGTCCTACATAAACTACAGTAGGGGCCATGGATCGATCCACACGCCCAGTAGTGTAGTGGCAGAGGACTGAAGAAGGACTCTGTATGCGCCTAATTATTCAAAATGGCGCATTATTTTTTTTAAACTATTTTTTCCGTCAAAAGTACCTGCAGTGTAACACACTTTAACATTAGTGTAATGGCAATATTGTGAGCAGTAGAAATTTATGTTAATCAATCATTCGTACGTATTATAAGTTACAATCACAGAATTTCGTAAACCTTTTCGGTTCCTAACTATGGTTGGATTAGTTTATCACAACACCTGGTCACATGTCATGTCTCTGTGGAGTGCATGACATGGAGCAATCCTACTAAGAAGACATACAGGCTGCTGAACTGTAGCAACATGCACGCAACACAGACTAATTTATTGATGGAAATGCCACGGGTAATATATTCATCCTGTTATTATGATTGACATTATCTCCGTCTTTAAATTTATGATCGCCCCGCCTGGCCCAGCTCTAATTTTCATCTTTGTCCAAAGTACTTACTGGTGCAGTCTGATGAAACTTCTTTCGTTTCTAAACTGAGAGGAAGTCAATCATCTGATTGGATGATTTGGATCATGTGATCAAAAAAAAAGCAGGATGATTATTTTACAGATCATTCAGTTGAGTAAAAGCTAATGTTCGTGGTCTAAGTGGGATCCTAAGTTACAACCACGTTATCGTCAACAAGATATGACGAATGGTTAGGTATTACCTTCAATCCCACAAATTAATGGCACCCATTAGTCTCAAAATGAAGGTTCATCACTTTCAGAGTGTTACGATAAATTGAAATGTCAGTTTCTGTTAGGAAATAATGAAGCATACAAGTCACATTTTGAGTTAGCCAACTGTGTAATAACTAATATGTAATCCTGAATAAGTACTTTCTGTTGTTCAAATATTTTATGACATTGTACTTAAACTATTAGAGCTCAGATCTTAAAATATTGCTGCAATAAGGGCCTTCAAACTTCAAAATAATTCTAACATGTCAGATGCAGTATTTTTTTGGCCCAACAATATTTTAACAGGCATACTCAAAAAGAAAAAAAAACATGATCGTCATCGTGATATCAGTCAGAAAATCGGACCAAACTCTGTTCTTGTCACGCCATTTCCAAAAAAAAAAGTGTCGAATGCTACTTTTCCCGCCTGTGCAATTGTCTGCCAAAAAAGTTTACACCAAAATAAACTTATCGCATTGCAACCGACAGCAGCATTTTCCGAAAATGCAACTTTTGCAGCACTTCCGAACTTCTTTTCTGCACACCTCTAAAAGAAACCGAAAGTGGAGGGCCAACCCCCACCACTTCCACCCCATAAAAAAAGAAGAAGAAGAAAAATACGAAAGGAAGAAAAAAAGAAAATCGTCGGGTGTAGGAAGAGGTGACAGAAGAGACCCCTGGGAGTCGGCGCAGTTAACCCCTCGGAGTTGATCCAATTTCGGCCAGGAATGGAAGTTGTTGGGCAAGTAGTCCGAACACGGTCGTGCTAAGAATCTCGCCTTTCTCTCAGATTAGATCCCTACAAAGCAACAAGAGGTCGAGGCCGGCCATNCCCCCCTCCCGTGGTCCCTTCGATGGAAGCTGCAACAACTTCTCTCTAAGGATGGCTCCCGAGGTGCGACGATGCCAGACTTTACCGGTCTTGTACGCCTTGGGGGCTGTATTTTTTTTTACCCAACCTTTTTCTTCTTTTGTTCCTTCCCACGAACCTTAGTTCGTTAGAAGGATTTTAGAAGAAGAAGAAAAAAAAAATCATGGCCTGAAACTTTACAGGACATCCTGAAGGCACCCGAATTTTCAGGAAGAAACGCGCCTTTAGCCCCTTATTAATAAGCGGATACGACGCAGGAAAAGTTAGCCACAAAGGATTGTACAGGGTGTGTAATGTCCACGTTCCAAGTTCAGAAGTTGGAGTAGAGGATAGTATTTTACTCCAAGTTCGCACAAAAATTTCATTTCGAGTGCACACATAAATTGGAGGGCAAATGATAATATTTTACTCCAGTAAAAACTGCATTAAAATTATTCGCGAAATGTGTTATGAATGTTTCGCAATATAATCCGACAGTAAGTCATAGAATACCGTCAATTTACAATGCTCTGTACTGATAACAAAAAGCAATATACTGTTTAAAAATTATAGATATTTTTACTTCACAATTTTGAAATACTCTGCAGCTGCAGACAAATAATTCTGGCAATATTACCTAGGTTGACATTTTCAAATGCACAATTTCTTCCAGGAAATTGTCCTTTATTGTGCAGGATACTAAATTATTACTGAAAAAAAATACTATGCTCCTTTCACTTCTTTAAAAGGTATATAAATTGGGGTGGCGAGACTGGTTTAGCAAACAAGCGACACTGCAATCGCGGAGTCGGCCAAGTCGGGCTTCTGCTGAGTTAGGATTGCTTGCCCAGGGATGAAGATTTACTGAGGCGATGTGAAAAAGTAGTTCGTGATTACGTCCCATTGACTAGGTTAGCGCAGAAACGCAAACAACGTATGGGTGGCAAATTGGCTGAGGCAACACCACAGACAGATTCCTTCCTGCTCCTTAACGAGGATAGATGTCTTATATACGGTGGCAGGCAGCTCCTTTAACCCACCCACCCCTCCCCTCCCAGTAATCCAAACCCCGCTGCGGGGAAGAACAGGCCTTACACCACTTCCGAGAGAAGGAGACGAGTTATACCTTAACATGATAGATGGAATCCTTAGAGTGGCAGAAGGTGAAATTACTCGGTTCGCAGCCCATATATAGGGCAGGTTCATTATGATTCAGACGAATCCAGGATGAACTCCCAGGTGTCTACATCTTATGGTTATACGGAGATATAAATTAGGCCACTTTCCATCCTTGCATGATGCAACCCAAATTATACAATACTTCTATCGCAGTGGGTCGCTGGAAGAGATGCACACCTGCCATGATATTTTACATGTCGGAATCAAGGCCCAAGTTCACCCTACAAGACTATCATAATAATAGTGAAACACTCTGTACTGTACATTTCTAGCGGAGTGAATATTACAGGGATATGTATTCGCAGATGGAATGGGAACAGGATGGTGTTTTAAGATGTATCCCTAGAAACTCTCCTCACATTACCCATTCGAAATCTCGTTAGGACACATCCGGGTTCAAAGCAGAGGAAATGAGCGTGCATTTGATGAGGAACGCAGGTCTTTTCCTTTGGGCCTAATTAGGTTATCGGCGGCTCCGAGGAGATCCGAAGGAGGAAGGAAGGGTATAGGAGAGAGAATGGGGCAGGGGGAGGGAGAGAGAGAGATGCTGTGGGGGGCCCTGGACCTAAGTTGTCTTAGTCCCCACTTCCTTTCCTCCCCCGTGGACTCTAACAAAAGAGGCCTTAATGGGTGACAAGCAAGCGCAACACGAGCCACCCCAGCAGCTTCCTTTGTGCTGGCTCCAGCAGGCAACTGTAATTATCGCTATCCGATGCCCAGGAGCGTTCGCTCTGACTAATCTTTCTCAGCTGCAAAGGCCGGCAAGGTATCACCCATTCAGCGGGAGAGATCATCCAAACTGATTCCTTCGGAATTGGAAGACCTCTCTATATACCACTGTACTGTACAAGACCGGATATCAAGTACCAATTAGTGCACTAGTACTAATTTAACGTAAATAGCACTGCAGGTATATATCTTTAATTTCTGCCCAAATGTTGTTCAAATCAATCATTTTGGAGCAGAACAACAATTTTCAACTATCTAAATACAATTATTGGAGGCGCTATTCATTACGAAAAAGTAATTAGAGATTAAAGACGTTGCAGCTACCCGGAAGAAGCAGATAAAAAAGTGACGGTCTATATGGTCGTGAGCCAAGTTGCAAAAAAAATAGCGAGAAAAACGGCAGAAGGAAGAGTAGTAGACCAAAAGAACAATTGGACCCTGCCCAAAGTCGATTGAAGAGTGGGTCTAGTGACTCGAGGAAGGAAAAAAAAAGTTTGTTGACGAAAATGTAAGAGTTGTTGCTCCTTGATGAGTACTTAGAAGCTCCTTCAGTGTTCGGAACTTAATTTTCGTTGAATGGTCCTGACTTCCGCGGACATCACGTCTGCTATTCTATAGAAAAAAAGTTTATGTGCACACTGCGATGAGGTGGGTTCCTCCTAGAAAACGCGATGGAAAACACTCATAGCAGTATGGAGCAGTATGGAGACGTGCATGCATTTTAAAAAATATTAACATTGTACAGTAGGTAGATGGAATTGTGAACATATTAATTGTTAACGCTGTGAGATTATTGGACATATCTAAAATCAATAAAATGATAAAAGTATGAAAAATAAGACTTATTTACCAACGTTTTACATTTGGTACAGCTTCAATTTTTAAATCCACAGCCATTGTAGAGTTGTTGTATTGCGCTAAATAAATATTTAAATTAATTAAAATTAATATTGCCTCAAAGTTTCGAAATGACAATTGTAGTTAAACATAAAATCGCCGTCGTATATTTATACACAGCGTACAGTGCTTTAGTAACTACAACTGTGCAGTTTTCAAATTTACCTTCAGTAAACAATGCCCACAGTGCCTCACCCAATCAAACATTCCCTGTTCCACTGCAGTATCTCCATCTCAATATTTCGTCACAAATATTTCCCAGCACGAATCCCCTCCAACTTTACCCCCCCAAAAAAGCCCTTCCAGACGGAAAAAGCGCAGCCCCCCCCCCCTCCATCCCCACCGTCCAAAAGTTTTCCTGACGAGAAGACGAGAAGCACACACACACAAAAAAAGAGGTCGTATCCTCCGCAAGCAGAAAGTTGCTCCAACCAACAATAACAAGCTCACCTGCAGGCCTTGATGGCACCCAATTTGGATCCCAGCACAGCATTATTATGATTTCACCTCCCCTGCTTTTCCTTCTCTCCACACTCTCCCCCCCCCCTTTAGATATATCTTTTTTTTCTATTCCTTGGGTAGGATTTCTGCTACTGCTAGGGGAAGTAGGTAGTATTGTAAGTTGGCCTCCGACCCCGAGGGCGCCCTCGTTAAAGCCGCATCCAACTGCGAGCCAGCTGCCTAATGGGACTTCCCCGCCAGCCTTATTAAAGGAAAAGGGGGGGGGGGGGGGGTTTAAGGGGGTGGGGGTCCGAATCCGCTGCAGCTTCCAAGGGGCTGCCCTCGAGGAAGAGAAAAAGATAGAAAAGAGTCCAAAATGGAGAGAATTTCCAACTATCAGCGTTTTCAGGGGCTGGACTTTCCCCGCACCGACTAAAATGAGATTGTTAGCAGGATCTGCTCGAAATCAAAACGACTGTTGCTCAAAAGCCTTGGAGACAAGTTGAGATGATCAGAGGAAAGATCAGGTTGCATTTTTTTGTGGTTGGTCCGCATTTAGAAAGCATTGCTTTAAAAAAAATTTAATTAGAACATCCAGTGGAAGTTACAACCACTATTTTGCAGTACAATTATATACAAGTCACGCCCCGCTTCTTTCCGGAACCAATGGTTAGAGTAATTGCAGCCAACCAGCGTTACTCAGCCATATCCAATCTTTGGAAATGAGACGGGAAATGGCAAGGGACAAGTCAAGTCCAACTTTCCGCCAGGAAAAGGGGCATCCCCATGAGGTTGTGGAGAATCAAAGGTTACCTAACTCTCTGGATAAAACCAGACATCGATGCTATTTAGTGAAAATGTGAAGCTTCTATATCCTGATCCAACTGACATGTGCACGCTTCAGATAATATTTTGATTTAGTCTACGTAAAATTAGATTGAGGTTTACAATACGTCAGTTGCGCAATTTTGGACTATGTAAATGTGTACTGAGCGTGATGTTGGTGTAAAGTACAATATTGTCTGATTTCCTGCTACGTTTCAAGCTGTGGAAGTAATTAACATCCATCAGAGAAATATTGGCAAAATGTTACCATGCGGCAGTAAACGTGTATACCAAATACCAACCTTTGTGTGTGGCTTTGAAGTGTCTAATATAAATCAGGCATATGCAACTAATGCCATTAGTTGCATACAGTATAATCGGAATGCTCATTTTTTTTGAAGAGCTGGAGAATTAATGAAATACTTTCAACATTTAAGCACTCAAACGCATTCTCTCAAAAACCTTTCAAAAAAAACGGTATTTGTGTTTGGCTTTACAACAAACACTGACTGAATCATGTGAATCAGACTGTACCATACAGGCATTAAAATCATTACCTCCAAAAACTACGCTATGTCATTATTTTTGTCATCAATGCACTGCTGATTTGAAGTCATGCGCTGCGTTACGGTACTCCATATATCACCTAGCTATATAGCCTTGATGGAATATTTTCGTGGTGTCAGTGTGAAAGCAGAAGCATTTTCATGTGACATATTTTTGCGACAGATCGCAAAAATAACATCCAGGCCTGGTCGACTGCCACTAAATCTTTCTCCGTGAAAATGACAAATCAGCAACCATCTGTGACACATGTTATTTGTCTCTCTGCCTCTCACCTTCACTTGCAGAATATTATTATGCTCGTATGCTAATTTGCCCGAGTTATTTTTGGAATGGAATTTTCACTGCTTCAGTCAGCTGGTCCATTTTTTTGCATATACTGTTGCATTATTCTAAGCCATAATTTGCATATTTGCAGTAAGAACCGCTAGTTATTTTGTCCGTTTTGTTTATCTTTACTAGCATATGTCATGTCTTTTATTTTGTTTATTATCATTATTGCTGATGTATTCAGCACACATTATCAACATTGCTGACCCCTAGTAACTTATCTGGTCCCAGGATAACAGGTGCATCTCTCTGATAAACTGCCGAGTAAGCACCATGACATGATATGTCTGAGCGCAGAATCGAGCATATTTTATCTCTTGCAAGCATGAACACATCTCTCAGGGGTTAGTCCGTATAGCCCTGTGTTCGGACATGTACGTGCTCCGAAAATGTTGCCATAAAATTGCAGGAGGGTTCTTCACCGGACTACTTGAAGGGTCAAAAATCCCTGTAGTTTTCTCCCCCATCCTCTAGTCCTCCTATTTTTTTCTTACCTCAGGGCGGCGAAAGAGGCAAGGAGCGCATGAATTTTCTATTCTCTCCTCCTTGACGATGCATGGAAAGTTATGAAGCGAAACAGCGGGGTACATGGTATGGTGGTGGGGTGGGAGAGAAAAGTGTCTAGGATGGTGGGGGGGAAAAAAAGAGAAAAATCCAGCTGCTGCCATCAGTCCCTGTCGAGGAGGTCTCTCATCTCGAAGCGAGTAAGAATCTTATGGGGCTGTTTGGAAGTGCAAAATGAATCATGTAGAAGAGGTGGAGAGAAAAGGCCCTGGCTTCTGTTGAGGGAGGTAGGGGGGTAGAAAAGGGGGCTCACTTGACTTGCGAAGTAATGACCTACCCCTCAGTCCTCCTCCTGATGACCTCCGCCATGGTAACGAGCCCAGAGCGGCGCCTCCATCAGGACAACTTGCTTAAGTGCCTTCAAGCCTCGGCAGACCCTTTTATAACGCAAAAGCAACTTTTCTCCTTATTCTCGCAGACGCGCAGTGATAACCAGCCCATAACTGTTAAGGAATAGGGCTTGACTGGGGATCGTAAAATGGGGCTGTTTCTACCCAGAGCGTAGCACACCCAAAATCACACAAGTCATTGCCATGATAATAATGCCGCCTTCTACTGGAATTTATGGAATATTCAAGCTGCTGTGCAACCTGCTCAGAAAAAAGAAAGGGGGGGCGCTTCCTTTTCGGGAGTTGAAAAGCATGAAATTGGGAGGCATTTTCTGGCTAAAACTGTGCCGGAGTAAATGTGGAAGCTACTGAGGGAACAAAATGTGGCTGAAATGCAAAACAAACATTTTGATGCAAGTTGTGCGAATGGTGAACGTAAACGACAAGTCAGACTCTATGGAAACAATTAAGCAAGATTGGCAAATTCGAGTAAACTTTTTTTCTCATTGGGCATCTGTAGGCTGACAGTATTCTACAGTATGTCATTGTTGTCCAATTAGATCGTGTCATATCGTGTAGTATTCCAGCTGCCCAATGAAAAAAGTCTACTCGAATCACATTCATGTGATTTGCCCAGCTTGTTTTTTTATGAGAGTAGGTTTAAAAATTAATATGTAGTTTGCTTAAATTTCGGCCCTGTTGCTTTTTTGTTTGTTTGTTTAAAATTTAAATTATTTTGAATGGGTATATAGAGTTTTGAATGTACTATATGTGTCCCTTCTAGCTCAGAAGGTTCGCAAATAGGCTTTTGAGGCAATTTGCGAGAGAATTAATGCCTTGAGCAGGCCGAATGAGAGGCTCGGAATATGCAGGGGTGGTTTGGGTCGGTTCATTGCCCACAATGTACAGTAATGCCATTTTTGGTCTGGTGCCAAGTGTTTACGCCGCGGCACATTTCAAATTATTCCAATTCCAGAGAGGCTTGGCGAGGGGAATATGTTCAGGAAACAGATACCGTTTTAATGTGACGCTTTTTAACAATTCGACATCTCTCTCCGTGGGGAGAGAGAGAGAGAGAGAGAGAGAGAGAGAGAGAGAGAGAGAGAGAGAGAGAAAACGCCTGGAAGCGAGTTGCGAATTGCGAAAACGTGTCACTGCAAATAATGCCATAGCAAGTTCGACAGTTTTTCGCCCCTCGTCAATAACCACGCTCTGACCATAATATATAAACACAGCTCTGCTCGAGCGTCACAGAATCTTGCGCGATTCGTCGATTTGATTTATAGGTCAGAGGAGGGCCGGTTGGCAGTCGAAAATTTTTATGGCGATGATGTGATAAATAGTTCAACAATTGATTCACTTTGGCTCCATAATATTTCTAGCAAATTTTGATGGCGCATATCCGACCTTGGGCGTCAAATAAGTCATTACGACGACATCATTTAAAATTCGTGCGGAGTGTAAGTAGAAATGCCAATAATCAGTGCCATGATTAGGGTTGGAAACGGTTTTCTAGGCTTCATTGGATGCAAGTTGGAGGAGCCAGCAAAAGGGGGGGTTGTAGTGAAGGGAGGGTAGGGAGGGAAGGGTTTTGCGAATAATCTCCGGGCCTCGTTCTAAATCCGGAGCCGAGTAGGCAGCAGACAGAGTCGTTGGAAATTAATGCAGATGAGCTCATGCAAGGATAATGGGGCAAAGAGCTCCCAAACTGACCTTCCACTTACTTTCACTTCCAACCCTCATCGATTTGTGGCTTCTTCTCCATTTTCTCCTAGTTCACTAATTAAGCATACGGTACGTACTTGCCTCCTCTCTCTGTGATATTCTAGTGGCGTGCTAGTCTGCCATTAAATGCACGCCACGTTATAACTCTCAGGCACGGTGTCTCTCTAATCCTAATGTAATGCTGATTAACCTTGCAATCAGTCGCCACCTGCTAACGTCAGTTATTTGGTAATAATTTCGCAAAATGTTGGTGACCTGAACTTGTCACGAGTAGGTGAATAATTGCCAAAATTAGTCATATTTTTGCCAAAGAAAATTTGTTTACTGACTGCTCCAAGCGGATGGACAGAATTGCGGGTTAGGTTAGGTTAGGTTAGTTTAGGTTAGTTTAGGTTAGAAAGGTTAGGTTGGCTTGGCTTACGTTACGTTACGTTACGTTACGATTTTTCTCCGCGCATTTTCCTCTAATGACATTTCCAGGCTGCAGTTTTATGTCCAAATATTGCCCAAATTTTTGCGATTACACAAAATGAGAAATTCCCTTGCGCCTGTGTACTTTTTTGACTGTACATCCAGACGTGCATGATCGAAAAAGTCTTCCTTACGACCTTTCAGAGACTGGAATAAAACTTTTTTTTTTCCTCCCACACCGACACATCTGGATTTCAATACGAACTTGGGAGGTACTCACTACTAAAAAGGGAACCTTCACTCTGGAGAATTTCCCAGATAATTAGGACGTCGGAAATCCTCTCTCCGTTCATTTCGAGGGAGGGGGGGGGGGCTTCCACCACCCTCCATCCCCTCCACCCAAAAACCCTGCCTGTCCCCAGAGTCAAAGAACTTGACGAGGGCCAACTTGGTTATTGGCAACTCGGGATTAATTCCTAATTTCTACCTTTGTAATATTTAAGCCCCGTCCGACGGCGCGAAAAGCCCCTGACGTTCTGGAATATTGCGATTCATAAATTCCAAACTTCCTCTAGCTCTGCTCTTTCTCCAGCAGCCAACATTCCATAGGACTCTCTCCAGTATAGTCCATTAGGACTAGAGAGACAGACCTCTGGAAGAGGGAAAAAAAAGAAAATCTGTGGGCAGATGGAAATAGGGAGAAAAAATGGGAACTGGATGGATTCAGAGGTCTGGGCTTAAAAAAGAAGGAAAAATATATATGTACGAGTGGCCGTCGGATAGCGAGTGAAAACAAATGGCTGGCAGATAGCACTAAGGGTGAGAACCTTTTCCTTTCTAAGTAACAAAGTAAAAAAAAGGCCGGCACTGCCTCCCGAATTCATCTCCTAATGCAAAAAAAAAGACTTTCATGCGCTACTTCATCATTCTTGTTTTCTTTCTTGGGTTTCACCTCTCTCTGAATCTAGTCTGCAAAACAAAATTGTTGGCAACTTTTTTTGCGGACAAATAGACCAAGTTTGGCATTAACTGAGACTATCTCCTAAATATGCAGTATACTAACGTCCATTTGGACAGACAAGTGATACTATAGTTTTCTCCAGTACTTTTTATAGCGTTTCAGCTTTAAATGTGCGAAAACTAAGCCCTCTGATAGAGGGTTTAATCAGGCTGAAATTAATTCTTAGACAAAAGTGCCTTATCTAAATTGAATCATGGAAATTTAAATTCCGGGCCTGGGTCCCGTGGATTAAAAGATTTTTGATTTTCATCATTCAATTATGGCTACAGTGGCCACTACCGATTTCGGAACGAGCCACGCAGCAGGGGAGCTTCGGGTTTTACACTTCTAATCTCCACTTTGGCTTTGACTTTTTCAATAAGTACGAAAATTGTGCATATTTTCTATAGGTACGGTTCTGTATAAAATACGAATAGTACTGCGCAATTCAAAATGACGCTACCTTTCTTCCAGTATTTTCAAACATTTTCTATACATTACAGATGACATCGTAATATTTGCATTTGAACACTGATTTTTGCAGACAGGCCGATGAAAGGTAATTTCCAACAAAATCACACCAAACGTAGCTTGTGAATAGCATTTAAGAACTCCCTGTTTTTGCCGTGAGTTTGAGTCGGGAAGAATTTGTTTGCACGACTAACTGCACGCGATCTTCTACTCACGAAACAGCAACCTGCATTCATCTATTCAGTGTCACCATATTTCAAGCGACTCCGCTCCCGATGGGCTCTGAGATAGCCAGAAAACGGTTCTCACACTCTCCAGCAGGCTTCACACGAAGTATAATAGAAGCAACGTGGTTAAAACGAAATACTGAATGCAAATGAGACGTGTATGAATCTCAAAGTCAAGTAGGAATCAAAATTCTCTCATTAGCAGACCACACAAATTATGTAATCATGCATCCTAGTTGTGACGTATTTATTTTACTGGTATGCGCTTTTGAACTCTTCCAATGTGCAGTGTAGTAATTGCTGGATGTCCCGATTTTCCTCTAAAGTTGCGAATCCTTAAGAATGCGTAATAAGGAAACTTTTGAGCAGCAAAAGCCGCCGGAGCATAAGGACGTCTGGACTATTTCTGGCGCAAAAGTCTCACCTCCTTGGGCGTAATACCGTCAGATTGGCAGATTCTTAACGCTCAAAATAACAAATTGGCGAGCTCCGATTACAGTATATGTTACAATAGGCTGGATATATCTGATAAGGTGAAGTTGCAAAATGTTAAGCAACATTTAATAAGAGCACGATGCAGCGTACAGTCGCTAAAGTTAGTGCGCAAAATTCGTGTATTTTTATGACTGACAATATTCTTGTCAACTTTGGCTGTCTTTGCGTGCCATTTATGACTGGTAGAGACTATCGATAGTCACACAGCTGAGCCATACGTTTAATGTCTTCACAGCCTTGGCTGAAGTCTTATCATGAACTTGGCTCATCACCTTAGTAAGTTTAGGAGCCCTTGATGCTTCAGCTTCATGAACTTCTCTGGCCTTGATTGCAGCCTAGTTTATGAGCCCCACTTTCATGCAAATTTAAAATTCGCCGATTTATTACATTCAGTTGCGAGTAACGACCAAATGTTGGTCACTTTTTCAATTATTGAAATGCATCGAGGCTTTTGCGCCCAAATCCAAGTAACAGCATCTGAAGCTCTGTTGAAACGACCCACCAGAAGCAACATGCCGTAATATTATTATCTCCTAATTCCCAACTCAATAGTTTAGCTTCGCGCTGGAGGATAATTATGCAATCCACTTAATTATTAACACATTTGGCCAATGCTGGCTCTGCCAAGCATGTACGGTAATTAAATTCAGTACTATTCTGCCCATTAAATTACAACAAACCTAGGGTGGTCAGGAACCTCCAAGGTTTTCACTCTCTGCATTTTTTTGAAGAGTGTTTGGCACCAACACTCTGACAACATTCGCACTTGGTCCTATCCTTAAAAAATTAAAACGTAACAGTTTGCTTCACCCCACCCTATTTTTCACCCCACAAAAAAAATCCCGTTGTTTTTCTAGCCATAGAACACCGCAGCCGTGAAGCCCAGTCACCTGTGAGGAATTAAGCCCGGCTCATTTGGCTTCCACCAGCATGTCAGGTCACAGAACTTGGTAGGTAAACAACACAGACTTTGGTGGTGGAGGAAGGGGGGGGGGGCGCAATAAAAAAAAGAGGTGCTATGGGAGTGAAAAGCTTGGGAGCGAATGCGGCCACTCTTGCCGCAAAGCCTCGGCGTCGTCTTGGATCCGGAGAAGAAAGGTTGCGCCGCAGGCCAAATCAAGTTGGATGGATGTAAATGGAACGGAGTTTGTTTGGGGAGCCAACAAACTGGGTTTAGTGGGCGAGATTAGAAAAGGGAAAAAAGGAAGAGAGAGAGAGAAAGAGAAAGAAGAAGAAAAAAAACGAACAAGGGGGAAAAAACGAGAGAAAAGAAGCAAATCCATTTATAACCATGTTCCTGTTGGTGGTGATCCTCCTGGCTCTGTTCTTTTGAGGAGATTCCTCTTCGGAGCTCCAGGCGCGAAGATCCAACTCATCTATTTTATTACTCAAGCATACTATACCAACAACAAAGGTTTGGTGCAACTAGTCCGCTAGATTGACTCCACTTCATTTACTCAACACTTTGATTTTTAATAAACACTACTTCCAAAATGAACTCACCGCAACAACTGTGACGTCATTTGGCACTTTTAAAATCCCTGCAAATATTAAACAAACAAAATAATAAATAAATAAATAAATGGCCTACTTATTAATAAATACAGCATCAGTTGTGATTTTATGCTCTATTGTTATTCCTGGTTCAACGAGAATGAAGACGAGTTGAGGTCCTTCAGTGTATCGTTACCATTAAAGAGGTTGGCACTTTGAAGTAATCGCACTTCATGCATTATTTTGTGATATCAAGCAGCTCAGCATGAGCTCTCTCTCTCTCTCGCTCAACCTCACTCAGGAGCAAAACGCGACATTGTGACATCAAATGCTGGCTCATACCATACAAGCACAACGACAGAGAGAGGGAGTACGCACTTGGCTAATCCTTTAAGCCCCTCCCCCTTTTGCATCCTTTCTTATAC
This sequence comes from Catajapyx aquilonaris, assembly GCA_000934665.2. Taxonomy (NCBI): domain Eukaryota; kingdom Metazoa; phylum Arthropoda; class Diplura; order Dicellurata; family Japygidae; genus Catajapyx; species Catajapyx aquilonaris. The sequence continues at coordinate 62,118 of JYFJ02001945.1, read as the reverse complement.
CCCGAGGCTATACATTTATTTATCACCTTGTACCATCTCCTAAGCCTAATTAGCGGTATCTCCTTTGACATCTACCGCCAATGTGTACTAGTAGGTGTTGTACATGCCGCGATGATGTAGTACACANCTCTCTCTCTCTCTCTCTCTCTCTCTCTCTCTCTCTCTCTCTCTCTCTCTCTCTCGCTCAACCTCACTCAGGAGCAAAACGCGACATTGTGACATCAAATGCTGGCTCATACCATACAAGCACAACGACAATATCTTTTGCCCTTAGGAAAGAGAATTCATGCAAATGGGTTGCTTCATCTCAGCGGCTTCTGAGGATATGAGAGGATTGGCGGCACGAAGATTGGGGAAGGGAGGAGGAGAAGGAGGAGATGGGAAGTGGGGGAGATATGAGACGATGAGAGAAGACGCTGTAAAATGCATTTCTATCACAGATGTAGCACTTCTGCTTCCGGTTGGAATCTTTATGTACAGGAAAAAAAATGTGAGGCTCACTTACCCGGGGTGGTATACAGGGTGTGCTGTAATAACACTGACAAACTTATAGGGCGAGCTCCTGTTGCTTTATACAGTGCAGCTGAACATCATGAAAATTATACAGTTTATATTCTTCCTTCGGCAATCCAGAGGATAAAGACTCATTAGTACATATACGAATTTGCCTCTCCATTAAAAATATGCTACTTTCAACCAACGGACTATACTTAATCATTTATTTAGGATATTAGTCATTAGGTTAATGCTCGTTAAATCTCAAGGTTGCGGCAGGCAGTTCATCATGAGAGTACGCTTTTGAATAAGCCCCCATCCAGACCGCGTTAACATCTTATACAGTGCTCCGAAGTACTTTAATTATGGCTAGAACAATGGCAGCAGTAAAAGTAATCCCATAAAGTAGCAAGTTAATGTGACTCCAACTAATGGTGGAAATCTATGGACACACACACACTTTCTCTCTGCTGTGAGCTTCAGTATATACTATCCAACGAATGATTCCTGAGCCGTCGCCTCAGCTGCGTCAACTGTTCCAACAGAAAACCTTTTCAAGAAGGTTGCTAACCTTGCTCGAACTGGAATCGATGCTTGCTTGATAAGCCGATGACAAAGAAAGGAGCTTCGGTAACGATGGGAAACCGATCCTTTTGAACAACTCTGCGCGGATACCTTACCTTCCACTCCTGATTTTTTTTTTACAGATTCTCTCTCTTTTTATACATAAAGGAAGCCTGAGGCTGCCTAACTGCAGAGAGAGGATGTATGGCGTCGAATTTAATATTCTGTCAGTTATCAAATAACACGTCTGTCACTATTAAGCTTTATATCACAATGTTACAAGCACAATGTCTTTTCATATTATGGACGCTCATTATCGAGATTGCTGCATTCAGCGATTAGTTTAAAAAAATTGCCATCATTACTTTTGTCGAAATCTCAGCATTGCCCAAATGTTGAAAATACTCCAGAGCGGAATTCAATTAAGCCGGCCGAAATATTCCGTGTAATTAGAGTATAAATCCGCCCTGATCAGAAACAGGCATGCGTACTCTGCATTCGGGAAACGTACGCAAAAGCTATATACTAATTTTTTTTTAAGAAAAAACGGTTCATCACCAGGAGCAACCGGTTGATCGATCACATTGCCATTGCAACGCCCCTTTGACCTTACTGATCTCTCGTTTTTTTTAACTGTCAGGGAAAAGGAATATTATCCCTCCCTATATATAAAGCAACCTATAAATAAAACCGGGTGTTATTCGTTCATATCAACCTTTCCCATCTCTTTGTTTGGGAGAGTTTATGCCACTCGCAGCCTGGCAATGCTGTTGCACACACAAATCCTGATGCACTGCATTAGGCTAATTAGAACAATACACGTATTTAATGCTATAGTGATTGAAAAATGCGTGCCATACACACTGAGCTACAACGAGAGGCCAGGCCAGAGAGGGAGAGAGAGGAAAAAAAAAGGATTTGTACATGCAACCGACAGATAGCCATCAATCTCTCCCACAGGCAATCAATTAATAAACTAATTGCCGCTTGTTCCGATCTGTCTTCGGCCGCATTAACCTAATGTTTTTTTCGATAAAGAGGCATAGCCCCACTAGCTATATATTAGTTTTGCAAGATATCAGGAGTGACAGGGAAAAATGGTACATCCGTCACTGGCCAGTTAATTAATGCATCTTTCAAAAAAGTATGGCGTTATATCTGCAGGCGCAAATAAATTTTTAAATAGCCTGTAATGATGTGTCAGTCAATGTAGGTCAATGCCATATTATTTGCCCATCAACAGTGTGCTAGCGGCCTCGCTCGTTTCATTACGAGTAAAGAAGCTTTGCCGACACAAAATGGAAACAAAAGTATAGGCTACATAGTCTGGGTCTCATTACGTTCCATTATAAGCTGACTCGTCGTTATATCTTAATGATCAAAAATCGGATGTACTGTAGTAGCTTTGAGATACTTCGCTGACAAGGATTACGCCATTTTTTGTGTGTATAAATATTGATGTAATGACATACACATTTTTGACGGGACTGTTCTCAAAAGGATTTTATTGTTTACACAAAAGACGTGCATTTAAGTCCCCAGCGGCGTTTACCATTTGAGAGACGACAAAACAACCTCATTATAGTTTTTTTTGCCCACCTCTTGGTCTATACGGTTGAAATTTTCACCGAGGGCGTAACCTCTCAATACTAAAGGGTGTTTTGTAAAGTCTACGGGAACACTCCACCTTCTGCAATAAATCAAACGTCGTCTCCCTCCCAACCCCCATCCTACTCCGTCCTTTCCAGCTGAAGAGGGTCTCAGCGGATTTTCCTCTGTTGCTTGGCCACACACGCCCAACGATAAGAAGAAGAAGGATTTGGGGGCTACTATTCAGTTTTAAAAAATTCACAATGGCGCAGATCTTCCCTACAGTTTTGGGAAAGTTGGCACCTGGCACTGTCTAATCTAGTCGTTTGGAAGTGAATTTATATTGCAATTATAGGCGTCCATTTGCAGTGTAAGGAACAGAATGGCAATATTGACCAAAGACTTGTTCCAATGTTACATATACTCTGTACGCATAATAAGCAGTTCAAATAAGCAGATCTTGTTTCATAATTTACTCTGTACACATCAAGTCCAGCAAGTAAAAGGTTATACGATGAACAAATATCTTCAAGAGGACATGACGTTATTTTTGATAGATCACTTTGATCTGCTGTGCTGCGCTGTTAAAGCCGTCTGAAAATAAACGCAAACAATGCTGCTTTTTTATTCTTTCCTAGTCCCTACGTTTCTTGAGAAGTGATTTTTTTCCCCTTTTTCTTCCTTCCACTTTTAAGCTTCTTTCCCTGAGAAAAAAAATAAAACGAGGGCCTCGTCCTTCCTTCATCTTTCAGCTATGAGGCCGTACGATTTCCCTGGAGAGACATCCTTTAGAGTCGATCCTGCCCATAGTTGTCTTTTCTTCGCAGAGAAAAGGAAGAGAGGAAAGTAAAAAAAAAAATAAGAAAAGGAGGCACGATTTAATTAAGAAGAGCCAGAGTTTTTCCAAGAGTCTTCGTCCAATTACATTATCAGCCATTAGGTGTTTTGTGTAAGCCATTGGAATTCAGGATCCGTGCACAAGGTGGCGATGACGTGAATTGCATGAGAAAGGTCTTCTCTTTGAATAGAGAGGTTGCAGCAAAATGTAGGCCTTTCCGATTCAGCCTTGTTGCTCACAGACTCTGGCAATCCAGTAAATATTTTTTGCAATTACAGCAGTTTAATGTATAGGCTGCACTAAATATTGCAAAAATGTACTGACATATCCTGCTGGAGTTATTGTACAGTATACAAACAACATTTTATTTAGTAAAACATCTCAACATGTCGTGTATACATTCAAATAATTGCTTAGTCTATTTACTCCCACCACTGTTAATTGCACATGTTGGTTCAAAAAACACACGCACATTTTGCCAAACCTCATCAGTGGATTTTCGATAATGATTCCCTCTCTCTCTCTCCCTTTTCCTTTTTGCTCCCATAGTTAGCGGTGTAGGCCGTTCATTGTGGCGTAGAGCCCCGCCATGTAATAAGTAAACTGTCAAACCCAGAGTTTCCCATCGGTCCAGCTTCTGACGCATCATCCCTCTTCCGCCATTCAGCTTTTGCTCTATCTTCTATCGAGGGAGGGACAAAGACAGGTGTTGTTGAGGAAATGGGGAACAAAAGGCCAAGAGTTTCCTAACCAATCCTTCCAACCGGGTTTTCCCCGCGGGGAGGGAAAATCCCTCTGCCTACATAATTATGACCCGTGATTGGACAACCTTTTGACAGGTTGCCAGACTCAGCTTCTGACAGTCCGGGGGCTTGACTATTCTTTCCTATATATATTCGAGGGAAAGAGAGAGGGGGAAAAAAAGGGTCGTGACAACCTGTCGACGGGTGTGCCTCTCCCATGCAGATTATTCCTGCGACAGATCATCTCTCCACGCAAAAATTGTGCGCACCGGAGAGAGGACCAGAGATAGAGAGAGAAAATTGTTACAGTTTGCATAAAGAGTCGGGTATTCATTTGGTGCTATGGATTCCAACGAGCATTGCATGACTTGTCCGATTAGTCCGACGTTTTCATGCGATGTCGGGGAAATTGTCCGGAGGGGGGAGGATCAGGCTGGGGAAAATGACACCAAAAAAAAACTGGGCTAGAAAGCCCGGCGGAAACTTTCAGCGACTGTGAATGGGAGTTATTTGCATCTAAGTGGACACATGTGAGGATTACTCACATTGTGGGACGGTTTTGTGGGGAGGAAAACTAAGTTGGCAATTTTTCCTGAGTGGTCGTATAACTTTGTTAATAGCAGGGACGCTGCGAAACATTGTTGTTCCTGAGAGAAAAGAATTCAGCAGGCGAGCAAACGCAGACCAGACCTGGGGACCACAGTAATATTGTTAGAAAACAAAAAAAACAGCAGTTGACGTGGCAGCAAGGCTACTTTTACCTAACATTTCAAGTTAATAAGCGTAACCTGAACAATGTAATGAAATTTTATGCTACAGGGTGTTCCATTCAGCGAGTCATTTTTATATAAAATTAAGTTGCTTCACATGAACCAACAACTGCTAACCATTTACTTCATTTCGTAGCACAGATTGCAGTCTTGTTCCAAACTTTTATTGCTATAGGTATGCACTGAAGATAGAAAGTACATGGGAGGTAATAGGTATTTTGATCCTTTCATAAACAAACTGTGCAGTTCCAGCCACACCAACTTCACGGTTGTTGGGATTCAGTAGAGAGTATTGTTTCGTGCTAAAGCAACGCTCTCAACATTCTTCGCAGGCTAACTTTTGTGTTTTGTCGAACCCCAAAATGAGCGCAGCCTTTGGAAGTCTTGATGCAAGAGTCGTTTTACATCACACAGTCAATTGGCACACTACCCATATAACAGCAGAGGCGACCCAAGCATGTTGAGGGCCATACCTTATATGCAAAAAAGCGGTTGATGGCATGCCTGCCTCTAACACAGACCATTTCACGCACAAATATAGGTTGCATGCATGCATACTCACCAGGCAGTTTTAATTCTACAAAAATGTAACAGGCAGTAACACCATCACTTTTCAATTCGAAAATGTGGGCGGCATCAGCAGTTTTTCAAAATAAAAAATTAGTTTGCCTTTTGAACAGACATTACGGCACCTATGCTACACTGCAGAGGAATTCTCGTAAAATGTGATGCTGTTGTCTATTGGAATTATAATATTATGTAACTTAGTTTTCAGGCCAGTGAATCACATCCAGACAAGAAAATAAAGACTTGGAAACTGCTCCCATAATGTATACGAGCAAAGACTGCCTGGGAACAAAACCACCATAGCAGACACGGAAAGACTCATCGGGGATTATATCAGGGCTCCTCTTCAGCGAACCCATTCATGCGGACACAAGCTCTTTTTAATGTCCATCTAGTAAAGTACACGCAAAATTTGATACCTGATTACTTCGGTCCCAATTAACTGCTCCTTCGTTACAGCCCACACGCACATTCATGCATTCGTTAAACCAGCGTGCATAGACCTTTTACTAATATCGATTCGCTACTCCAGACTTCGAGTTACTTTGTTTCAAAACTTAAATTTCCTTCAGTTCCTATCATTATCAACGCACTAATGAATCAAAAACATGCTGTCTTCTAGCTCTCTGCATATGGGTTTATCAACATGAGTGATTGCTGATGGTGCAGAATATATTGAAGAACCTGCCCTGTGGCCGGATCCGTCTCCTTATAATGTAATGAAAGGTCTGATCCATATTGTGGACAACGGCCGGAACCACACTGGCCGCTTCCTCTCAGATTCTCTCTCAGAATATACCATTCATGTAAAATTACGCTGACCAGCATCCGCATTTCAAATCCTGCAGTTGTGCTTGTTCTGTACCGTACACACAAGCTGCGTTATTCCAAAAAAATATGGAAGTTACATCATTTTTCAATTTAGTCTTTCCCTTTGCATACAATTTTTGTGTCACACACATTCCGTGTTTTAAAAGCACTTCAGGCTCTAAAAATACTGGTGAGTGTCATTATTGTGCATTACGTACCTATAGCAATAGCATTGTGCCTTCTTAGGATAAAAAGTGCACAACTGTTTTTTTGTACCTTTATTCCCCTGCACTTGACACGCACTCTATATAAATGTTCCGCACACAGCCTGAAGCCCCTTCTTATACCGTGTCCCCCCAAAAACCTGCAGAAATATTATTCTCCCCGCAGTCTCTAGAGCATATAATGGCCCATTTAAATAATAAGGATGGCGCCAGGAGGGCATTTCAGCGGTGAGAAGACCAAGATTGAGAAGGTGCGAAGAAAAGGGGGCCGCAGTGTAACTATGCAGTAATCCACTCCAATATGCGCAGTGCTGCTCACAATTCCGGTGCCTTACCCTCGCATTATTACATTTATATGATAACATTTCTGGAGAGAAAACCGCAGCAGGTCTCGTGTGACGGATCCAGCTCGGCAAAGTTACGCTCCTGGAAAGTCACATCCTGAAGTTAATTGCCCTAACAGTACACAGAATAGACGGTCGTTCATCCTGACTCTTCAACCCAGCTCTTGTCACACTTTTTTTGTCAAGCAGAGAGAGAGAGAGAGAGAGAGAGAGAGAGAGAGAGAGAGAGAGAGAGAGAGAGAGAGAGAGAGAGAGAGAGAGAGGCTAACTTTTCAGGATGTGTTTATTTTCATGCCTGCATCAGTTGCAAGTACATTTGCATGTGGTGGGAGAAAATATACGGTGTTATTTACACGTAATGGCGAGGGTTTGTTTTACTTGACAAGATATACACTGGAGTGTAGGCTTTCTAGTCAGGACCGCCTGGTATTGATCGGATGAGGAAAATTTTTAATTGCAAAGTTATATGGTCACTGTGCTGTTGTTTATTTATTTTGCAAACCATTCCAGTGCACATTTGACATAATAAAATTTGATAGTTTTCAAGTACGTGAATCAATACTTGTGCCAATGTGTTTAAATTAATTTTATTTTGACTTGTACTAGTACAAGTCAAAATAAAATTAATTTAAACACATTGGCTCAATAGAAACTGTAGATTGCTGCACTTGTACAGCTGTACAAGTGCAGCAATCTACAGTTTCTATTGAGACATGGAAGAGAATACAGCGATGTAAATCCAGGAATCTATAGCATTTAAATGGAGGCTTTCAAACGTTGGCTGGCTACAAAAAAAAGTGCGCTTTCGCTCTTAGCTAGGGCAAAAAAGGAGGTGTCTTTAGAGTCAACTGGCATTAAACCCTTATCCCCGCCATGAATTTGCGCCGCCACGTCCGATAAACAAACTGGAAGTCGATTTCAGCAGACAATTTGCGCCCTGACAGGAGAAGCCCGCAGTCGCTCCGGATTCCCCTGGAGAATAACTCATTGGCTCCAGGTGTTTGTTATGCTGTGTACCAACAATCAGTGACTTACTCCCACATGAATTTGCAAGGAAAGTCAAATCGAATTACACAACATTACATAGCATGTCTTATAAAGAATCTGCTGCATTTCTTGCATATTTTGCCCCCAATTCGCTGCTACAACTTTTTAATTCCGGTCTGACAAAAGTGGTTGTCAAAACGTCCCCCCACCCCTTTACCAAAAATCAACGAAGGCGCTAACGGGGTTTGAATATTCAAAAGCAAAATGACTTCCTGCCACCTTCCCCTTTTTCCCCCCTTCCCAAAATTTCCACTCCAGCACGTGTCGACAAAAGTAACATGACGTATCGATATTAGCACCGTGCAAAGCCTAAATACGCAACGAGGGCCGAGTGTGACAAAGTAATTAAATAATCCTCTAACGTTGACAAGTAGGAAGCGTGCCGGTGGTATATTCGAGGCTGTCAGAACAATCCGGCCGCTACCATATCCCGCACATCAATTTCAAGTGAGGTGGCAAGGTTTACATAATTTAACCATTAAATCTTGTACGAAGCTTAACAACTATTCAGATGTGCCCGGAACCGATAACCTCCGACACTCGCGGCACACCCGCTATGTCAAATGGTGCATACCGGATGAGCTGAAACTGCAGGTCATCCAGCCACCAGTGGTAAGCTTGGACCAAAACAAGTCGAAAATGTAGAGGTGTGAAATGTCAACAAACCAACCAGGTAACGGCTATGTGCAGAATAATATCACAAGCCGTGTGACGCCCTCACTAGATGGCAGTGGCATCTGCTGGGTGTGTACCTTGCTCTTGTGTGAAATAGTCGTGAAACGGCCTGTTGTATTATTTGACCACGACCCTGAGTGACGTTGCGGCCTGAGGGGTCAGAAGGGATGACCGGAGGTCAACCCTCACAGTCTCAGGCGCCCAAATATTCAACGGTGTCAACATTTCTCATCTCTACATTTTCAGCTTGTTTAGACCATTAGTTGAGTGACCCTGCTGCCAGAGTTGGCGGGGAATACCCGGTACTGCAGTTGTACACGTCTACTTCAGAGAAAGGGGCTTCGAGGTAAAGGTGAGAGGCCTAATCCTGCTGAGGAGTTAGACTAGAGAGAGAGAGACGGATGCATAATTCACATCAGGGGACGTGTAGTGCGGCTTAGGACATTTTGGAAGCCCTTCCCGGAAAACCCTTTCCAGTCCGGATCCAGGTCTTTTCCTGATGACCTGCTCCAGACGTTACTCAGATCATTTCGTCGCTTTGATGTCAGAGCTGGCTCGGAGAATTTCCAGCCATGCCCCCTCGGAATGCGTCCAATTGAAACGGTCGCAGTCTCCCGTCATATATATAATCGTGCCCGAGAAAAGAGCGCAAATTCCTCGCGGAACGAAGTTGATGCCGTGAGAGGGGGGGAAAAAAAAGGTGGAAGGGACACGACGGATTTTATTTTATTTTTTTCCCCTTCTGGAGTCTATAGAATATTGCCTGGGGGGTCATTTCGATCTACTACGCGCTCTATTTCGCATGTACTACCTTAGAGGCCTTTTATTTCATTACATGGTTCGGATTGTAATGTGCGTAAAATTCGCTTGGTTGTAAAGTTAACCACCATATTAGCCATAATGAGTCCAGTTACAAAATACAAGGCCAAACCCCAAAGTCAATATTTCCGGTTATTCACCTTAATATCAATATTATGTGCATTAAAGAGATATTACACATGGCAATGTAAAATGAACCGCTTTAATTCTAGGACAGTAATTGAAATCATTTGACGATAATTAGTTCTGATGGTTTCAGAATGTGGATGCCCAAAACTTGAATTACATTAATCTTGCTTATGAGTGCAAAAAGTATATAGGCTAGTTCCGAAGTGTTATGAGTTGTGTACGGAGTCGGAACAAGTTATCCCCATAGCAACGGATCCGTATAATATACGGCGTATTTGGAATGCGGTGAAGTGCAACGAAAGACGACTAATCGCAAATCCATTACACGACTTCCCCTCGAGATATCCCAGAGCCGGAATTCAATATAAAGTATAGTGAGAGTCGAAGGTGAATCGAAACATCAGGCGACACTTCGCGATCTCCCGCCTTAATCCTTCCAAATTGACTTTCCACAAAAGAGAGCCTTTTAGAGCAGGCCTTACTCCGAAAGCTACAGAAGGAACGGAAAGTTCCGCACAATCTAATTCCAGATATTGTGACTGCAGGGGTGCTTATTTGTCCCAAACTCCCCCCCCCCCCAACCATCCCCTACACCTATCCCTTTTATTCCAGCAGGGCACAAAAAAACCAGCAGAAGGATGGAAGCCTGCAGTACAATCAAGAGCATTAACAAAATGGAGGACAGAAAAAAAAAACCTTTTTCCGAACAGTCTCACTGGGCAGTCGGCCTCTTAAAATATTATACTATAGCAAAACCATTTTTCCAGGTCTGCGGTCTGCGGTGGTGAAGGCCATATTGATTGTAAATTGCTTTGGACTTTCCATGGAAATGACCTCAACAATGTGAGTAAATAGTGTCAACGAAGGGACACTGCTCACTCCTATATTGTTGTGCGAGGGGAGCCAATCGGAAGCGTCGCGGTAACAATATGCGACGGACCAATCAGAATAACCATACAACCCTAAGGATTTTAATATTTTATAGAATGGCAACATTTGAAAAAGCGCTTGGTGTCGCAGAGGTTTCGCCGCGTTTAGAGATATTTACAGAGTGTGTATATCCTGCGGACAGCAAAATACTTCAATAGTGTATCCAGGTCTACCAAATGTACATACAAAAATATGATCATTCCTACAAACGTTAGGCACTAATTGCCCCGTGGCTGCCCGCAAAATATAACGCACTGTAAAACGAGCATTAAAACAACAATAAATGTTATTTTACTGTCACATCCACCACATGAAAATTAACATATGACAGACAGAATAACGCAACACAACCGGCATTGGCAGCGAATAATTATTATCAATTCTAGCCAGACCCAGAGCCTCAAGCACAGTAAAAATTGCTTAAAATAAACTGGCAAAGTTCTGAATATTGTGAACGTATGACAACAGTGCACTTCCAGAGAGAGTAATAATAAAGAATGAGAAAAAAACGAATAGCGTGTTTGGCTTGTCTATTGGCTGAGCTGAAGCGATGCTTTCATTCCTTTTGCTCTGGGACAACACAGATAGCCATAGAGATCTGGAAAGGAAGGAGAAATTGCAAGTGCTGCGAGAGACTCTTCTATATATTTTTTTTATCCATCCAGTCTTATAGAAGGAGATAGGGCACGTTCTTGGGTCAGCGGGACCAAACATAGTGCGGTTGATAAGGGAGCAGCGCTGGAGAAAATCTGGACGGGCGCCTCTGAACCGCAGTTGGGCTCCTTAATTGCTTCCAAAAACTAATTTCCTATCTGTTGCTTCACTATATATTCGGTCTGATCTGTTTAGAGGGCGGATAAAAGCAGTGATTAGGAGCAGTCCAAGCGTGACGTGCCGTGACGGAGAATATGGGACATTCGTTTGATGTAACAACATACATTTCCTTACCAAAAAAGGGAGGGTAATACCAATTGATGCTTGAAGAAACCTCCATTTTCCCAATGGGGAGGAACAGAGGCACTTTAGGCATTAGTTGGGTGATTTCAGATGAGCAACGAGACGTCTCTTGGGAGGCTAAGAGATCCTTTAGGCTGGATTCAACCGAGGTTTTGCTGCATCGAAAACTTTGCAAAATGCTGATTCGTAATAAAAGTTGCAGGATATGCTGCGGGGTCCGTATAGCTGGTTAAATAGCCCAGTCAATAAGTTTTAACCTGGAAATTTTAGATAGAAAGCTAATTTTAGTACAGTAGTTGTCCTTCATGATGTTCTCAAACAGGATCAGCGTCAGTGAGTCAAGTTTCAGCACTCTCTGTACTCTGAAAGAGGGTTAGGTAGCCGTGACATACATAAACACCAACAAACTTTCTGCTTTATATGTAGGGAAATATGTTATTGGCCCAACCTTTTTGCGACTGTGCTTGTACTGGCTCAACCTGCAATTAGTATCGGCGATTCGGTCCAGGAAAAATGTGAGTGAAGCAACGAGTCTGGCGACTTACCAAGCGACAAATCGGAGTGGGCCTAAAGTATAGGCCCGGGTCTAAACACTAAACAGCCCCACAGGGAGCTCGCAAAAAAACACACACACACACACACACACAACGATGAAGGTATAGGAGGGTGGGGAGGGAAAGGGGAGCTCTAAAAAGACGATAAAAGTAAGCCCATCCCAAGGGAGCCCACATCTCATTTTTCTTTGTTTATCTTTAGCTGCAAGGAAGGGAAGGTGAGAGGTGTTTGGTGAAGCTTGTGGGGGGGAGAGTCCTGAAGGCGAGGAAAGAGGGAAGGGGGGGACGATAGTGTCTCCTGAGGGACATTTTCCGGGCGTGTCGGGCTTCATTCCAAGCCACCTCACTAGAATCCAGCCTCAACTCTCTAGCATCTCTTCCCCTATATATACCTTCATCACGGGTTCAGACATTTGCTCCAGGTTCCGTGACCTTACATGCGCCTCCTGCTTCAAAGTGATTCACTAAATTCTGGTTTCGTAAATATTTGCATGTTTATCAGGTCTGGGTGCAATATCCAGGTGTCTCGCAGGTCTCGTGTGCGTGGGCACACACACCGGGTGTTCAGAACAAGGGGCTCTCGAATGCTATGCAAATAAGCTGCTTGTGAAAAAACACGCGGTGGTGTTCATACATATTGGGAATATATTGGCACTGTCACTGATGCGCAGATAATTTGCATAATGTCATTGTATGGTCCAGATTGTCCGTAACTGGCATCTGCATTATTTTTAAAAAATATTGTCGCAATTATTTTTACATTATGATAATAATGAAGAATGAAAGGGAGCAAATTCAGCCTTTAAAAAAAATTGAGGACAATTGTTGCCTAAAATGTGCAGCTTATAAAGAAAAATAAGTGAACGATATGCTTGGTACCCGAATTGCCATTTCAGCATGATGACATTGATTAGATTATTTTTTTTCCATTTTTATGAGTGTATCGGAGTGGCTCCTATTTGTTGCAAGCCTTCGTCATACGTCACAACCGCTGACCATGAAAGTATGAAGTAGGAAATTGCACCAGAAAGATTATATCCTACATTGGACGGAGAGGAAAACTGAACCTCCCCGTTGCACCATAATTTCCGATTTTCTTGGCCCGAGCAAACTGGCCTAAATTTGAAGTTAGACTGGATCATAGTAAATTGTTATCGTGCTAGCTTCTCAGAGCCGGAGATTTAAAAAGATGCTTTATTCTTCGCAAGTGCGGCATAGGTTTCAGGTAGTAAAATGTATTTAAAAAATTTAAAGGAATATTCGAGGCTCACACCGCAGGTAACATGCTGCACATGGCAACGTACCACTATGATTAATAAGCTTGCACACTGAACTAAACTGTGTAAAAAATTCACTAAATGCAATAAATTAATAAGCATAATTGATTATATGGCATAAATTATTAAAACAATAAAAATTAAAGATTTGAAATAATACGCGGTGTGTAATAAAATACCATTAGTGCATAGTTTTACATATTTAATATCGTAGAGTACAGTCTGCATTTATGCACAGAGTATTTTACAGATAGGCCTACCAAGTTTTCATTGCAGGGCTAATATAAGCATTCGGCACATACAACTAGCAATTTCGCTACATGTAATTTCTGTCTATGTAAAAATAAATTCTACAATGTTTTTATTTTATTTTAACTCTAGTAAACCAGCCATACAGCTGCAGATGTTACGCCTCTCCAGTTAATTAGCATATGCGCATTTATATAAGGGTACAACTGTACACAGCCATTGTTTCCCTTCTGTTATTTTTGTGCAGCAAATAATAACGGGAGGCCTGCATGTAAATGCCCGGAAAATGCATAATCCCGCTTTCTGCTTGAAGCCTGATGAAATGCTTTCCATGCAGCTAATACAGCAGGGGGGCTGTGGGAAATTGACTGTTCATTGGCAGCAGTAACAGCTAAATGTGATAGGGAGCAAGGATTGCATACTGCATGCGCTTCAGAAAGCAGTGGCATTGACTCCTGCCCAATATCCTGATGGTAACCAACCAACCAACCAACAAAAAAAAATAATTCCATAATCTGCATGCGCATATGGACAGTATGCCGGACACGTTTCCCTCGTGTCCATTACCCTCTTGAAACCAGGGAGTTTGAAAGTCCCAATCATGCAGCGCGATGGCGATTATTGCTCATTCTGTTTCCATTAGCGTCAGCTAACAAATCCCTTCTCACCACATTGCTACTTCCAAATACTGTATTTTTTTTCTGGATGTTTTTGAAGGGTGGGCAAGAGCTTCTAGTTGAATTCATTCCCCTTGAGTAGTACCAATATTCGTATAATCTTTCGGTGCATTATGTGCAGTACATCAACTGCAGTGCAGCATGTTCGTCGCAATAATTAAAAAGTTGGAGTGTGCCAAGGCCAGCACATAATTAGCCTCCTGGTAAAAAGCTCTGAAGCTTCTGGTGGAGAAAGTAAGGAGGTGAAAGGTGTCAGTGTGTAGATGCATCATCGTTCCTGGTGCCCAGCAGGATGAGGGCGTCGAGAGCAGGTGGTGGGTGTGTGTGAGAAGCGAAAAGGTGATGAGGAGGCAAAAGCTAGATGATGGTGCCTCTAATAAGCTACCTGCACTTGACTCCCTCCTGACAGTTTGAGCAAGAAGAGTTTGTGGGAAGCGGATAGAAAGAGTGGGGGAGGCTGCTGCTATGGGGAAGTGAGTGTGATAGACGGGAAATCGATGTGCTCAAGCAATCGCATCTGCAGCTGCCCCCGCCGGAAAATCCCAGCAGGTACTGGCACCTACCCTTCCAGTTCAACGACACCTCATGTGTGCCATTATTACTCACGCCAACAGCCATCGGAGGTGAAGAGGGGAAAAAATAGGTGGAAAATACAGAAGAGATAGAGCCATTACATATAGGAAAGAAAAAGGGTTCGCAATTACATCCTATCGTATCATATCGTTGAATTACATCGTATCAGATGAAAGTCTATAATTAAATTAATTTTGACTCGAGGACACGTTAAATGGCAACATATTTTCATGTCAACTTTTTGACCAGGCGTCTAATTGATAAAACGTAACGCGATTAAGTTACTCATTGATGAGGAGGAATCCGGTTTGGGAAATATAAAGTGATTAGTATGTGTTTCCTGGCTTACCCGCAGCATAGCGAGATGAAAATTCGGGATGACAATATTACCTCGCAGCCCAACAAAAATAAATTATGAGAAAGATTTTCAACCACGAAATTTCTTCCTGAAAGGTTTGCACGGGGAATTTTCAGTGCATGTATGAAACAAGAGATGTCATTTCTGCAGCGTGACAGTGCCATTTCCCAGCGGTCTGCACATGTCCCCCTCCCACCTCCCAACAACCCCCCCTCGAAAACACACTATTCTATTTTGGCATTTCTAAAAGCACACTATAGTGGTCCACAATTATAACAGCATTAGTGGTTTTCCTTATATATTTTTTAAAAAATGGCACATTTCTAAAAAAAATCTTTTTAAGTGCAAAATTAGAATATCAAAGGGGGTACTCACCGGCTCCCCACATAGCCATAAGCCACATCCAACAGTGTCTGATGATCATGGCTAGTTCCTGGGGCGTTGCTTCTCGTGCTTATTTAGCCAGCGAAGGTAAACTCACACAAGAGTACTGTACGATCCACGGGATATGTCATGTCTGTTTGTCATCTGTCTCGACACACCTACACGCACATCCGTACACTAAACACTCGCGAAGCTAAAGACCCCCTACTGAACGTAGTCCCCGGTTGGGTGATAAATGCAAGAGTCTCCTTCTTCTGAAAGGGAAAGAATTTAAAATGTTAGCTAAAAAAAACATAGCATATGTACATATTATAAAATTTCAAACCCTTTTGTTAGAGTGAGGAAGGATTTGACATCCTATATGAACTATATTTATATACACAATGTTTCAGGCTCAGGTTTCAAAACGATTGCAAGTTCTCCCGAATTAATGGGACCGCCTTTTGTCTGAGATTAATGATAATTGCTCTTGTATTTTCTAATGCATGCTTAAGGAATGAACTATCACGAATCTCAATCGGAATTTTAATTCGCTCATGGATCATTCCTGTGTCACACCACGTACAGTACAGTGTGCCTGATTTTGCAGCCAAATGGTTTCGTTCTTTCACCATTAAACTAATGACCTCCGGAAATTGAACTAGGTCCAAAACTGGTTGCATCCCTTTCAACTTATTACTTAGGTACAAACAGTTCTTTAACGTCCCATTTCACTCATCTTAGACTCTGTACTTGTCCAGTACACCACCTTGCATGCATAGTCTAAGACACATGCCTTACTGAGATGAAACTCGATTAATATCTCACTGCAATAGGCAAGTAGCTGCACACCTAGCAGGAACTATACTGAACAACCCCCCCCCATTTCCTAATCTGTTAAGCTCGTAAATTTTCCCAATACAGATCTTTGCAGTATGCATGCAGAGGAGGCCCCCCTCAAATTCATCTTCCTTGCTTCGGGGAGGCGACGGCATCCTCCGAGAAAGGTTGTGCCTGCCATGTTTTGTTCATGAGACAGCACGATAGTCCATAACGTGAGTCCCCCTTGCATTAGAGATGAGGTGGAAAAGCAAATTTGCCAGCGCCCATGTGTAGTATGCGCAGCCGTGTTTATTCTGGCAGGCAGGCAACATTGGCAAGGAACAAGGAGATGACATGGCTGCCCACCGCAGGGTGTTTCATAAAACTAGGAACCCCGTCGGATCATAATGAAACACCCTGTGTTGTACACTGCGCATACCCTGCAATGTACACTCTACTCTGCGGCTCTTCGGAGTGCACTGTGCGAGCTGGGATCAGGTGGCCGCTCTCTGTTGCCATTGTCCTGACGTCCGCTTGACGGCTGCCTAGGGGAATCTGCACCCGGTGCAAACATGGAAACAACACCGTAAAAAAAAGAGATAGAGAGTACAGGGGGGTTGGTTAGAGACGGATCTGCAAAATTGCGCATAGTCAGCTCTCTCTCTTGCCAGGGACTGTTCCATTACAATGCGGTTGGGGAGGAGTCAGGGAGAGAACACTATTAACTCAAAGTACATGCTAATTCTCGTTTAGCAAATATTATGTCCGGCGGTGCAGCTGCTGACCGGGGGACGGGGGATTCGAGTGAGTCTTCGTTTCATCCATTATGGGCCTAATGACCTCAGGAGTAACAGGAGAGCCCATGTGAGGTGTACTGTTCGGCCATGTACTGTATACATAGTATTCATTGGGAAAAAAAGCGGGGTCTAATTCTGCATTTTTGCGATGGTTTCAAATGGTTCAGAGTAAGCCTGTATCAAATTAACGCGTTTCCGATGACAGTAATGAGACACTTTTTGTATTATCTGTAGAAAGCTGCTCAGAAATTACAGTTGTAATACAGTGACAAAGTGTCAAATTATTCATAGCTAGAGTCAGAGGAAATCAAATCTATATAACATTAAATACCATTATGATTGGTCCGCCGCATATTGTTGTTACCGCGACGCTTCCGATTAGCCCACATTCTGCGCATGCGCAATGGGGTGGAGGTAGCGCCTCTGGCGGGTGGGTAGAGGAACTACAGGCAGTCCACGCTGACTTGCTATTGACAGCAAAAAGTTTACTTTACTAGTTACTTTAGTTGTGTTTACCAGTTTCTAGTTTAACATTACATTTAATGAGAAAATTGTGTTGCTCTTTTATTACTGAAAGCACACACACACTTATTCCATTTACTTTTCTATTTTTAGTTAATAGTGTCCTAGAGCAGAGTGCATTAGGCACTTCAGCCTGACACGGCGTCACACACTTGGTTCGTTATTATGGCTGTCAAGACGATATTAGCTTACTGCTTCTACAGTACCCTGCACTATTTATTATTCAGTACGGCGCTCTCAGAAACGCGACTATTTCAACATAGCTCTAACGTGATGAAGCTTAATGCAATGCCATGTTTTGATATGGAGTGTCATATTCCTCTTATTCTCATGAACATAATTAGTAGCGTACACCTCATCACGTTCAAACAAAAGTGACGATACCAAAATACAACATAGTCTACTAAAATATGCCTAGTAATGTCCACCAGCGGATTCTGACACTAATTACAGACCATTATGTGTGAATAACGTGTCACCAAGTAGTGTAAACAAATATTGAAATATACGTTTTTTACCACCATTATCGGTGTTCAATAGGTAGATTGTATCATCAATTTAGACCCGAATTTTATTCCAATTTTGAGGTTGTAATCGAATTTTCAAAAAGATTTTACATCAGACCACATGGATCGCTATTTACTGCACGAGCCTTGAGACTTATTATGCGCGATTTAAATGCCCTCCTTGGAGTTTAAAGGAGTGCTTCATCATGAAAGTAAAAAATGGCGCCCTCTTATAATGGCGCTGTCAATAAAAAAAGGAAGGCCTGGAGCGGTCGATTCGCCAACTTTTGTGCCCAGTTGTTGCCTCATTTGCCCATCGACTGCCCTCCTAATGGATTCCCCCTGCAGCCCCATCCCATCTCCTACCGACCTGCACCCGAGGAAAAATGAAATATTAACGTTCACTTAACATTCACTTTAGGCGCAGCCTTCCGCTGTAATATCTAAAATGAAATCTGGACTGGGAAACGATTTTTTTTTTTCCTACTTCTTCTTCTTCTTCTAGGGGGCATCTTCCAGATGCTGGTCTTGAGAGGAGGAACATAAATCCATTGGGAATGACTGATTCGGAAGAAAAAAAAGGTGAAGTCTAGCTCAAGGGAGATCTTCCTATACCAATAGAAATGTGGGGATAAACGCAATCACTGCCCAATACAATCAGTAGTAGAAAGGAAGCAAACGGCCAAGTCAGAAGGAAATAATAGTGATTGATGGTAGCCCAAGCCAAGGAATATATACAGATTGATGGGGTCAAGAGCCTCCATTGCTGCCCTCGGGAACAGAGATGGTAAGGCGAGGATTTACTCGTGCATATGGTAAATCCATGGGAGCAAATAATTTGTTGCGGAAAGCCCCGGCCTTTCCAACAAGATGAATTTCACGTTGACTGGATATGTTAAGCGAAAAACGCACGCATCGAGGGGTTTACACAACTTTGAAAGTTACAGGACGTGGAAATTGTGAGGGGACCATCACGTTTAAAATTTACGCAGGGTTCTAAATAAATATCCATGATAATGCAGTATGCTTTCAAAAACACATTTCACAAAATACTTTCGGGCCATGCAAGCGTCCTCTCCCGTTATTATGGTTCTATATGGCAACGAGCAGAATAATTTTTAATAAAACAAGCCTAGATTTATGAACTTTGTCAATATTACTCCCCATCTTGTAAATGCAATTTAGTACAAGCATGAAGGTACAATATTAATAATCTCCATCGAAAGAGTAAGTTGTTGGAAGTCATCTGGTTACTCTCTGGGTTAATTAATTTCTCGGAAAAATTTTGGCTTCTCTGTACAGCCACCAGTTATACTATACCATAATGAAATCTATGTTCGCGTAACTTTCATGAGACTTTGGGTGTTCATAAAACAGTCACATAGTTTGCCTATCGGTTTCGGAAGAAGCATCAACATGTCACTAATGCTAATCGAGGCTGTTCATTATACCGGTCGACAAAGAGCTAAGGCGCTTGAGGCGAAAAATATTTCGGTTTTTCGAGAGTCACATTACGATGGTTAATTAATTGTTCCTGTGGAGTTGCAATAATGCCATAGGAAGGCAATCACAAATTTGAAGAAAAAAAACTTGTTCAAAGCGCACGTCGTTCAGCATTGATTAGTGCAAAGAGACACTCAGTTAGGCAACTATAAATGTCGCCGAAAGTTTCCGTCAGTTTTGGCATAATTTTGATTGAAGGTGTCATATAATGACGACAGTTCCCTAAAGCCTCGAAAATTGTAATCCTGAAAGTTCAGTCTCCTCGCAATTGAAAGACACACAAGGGTGATTTTGAAATGAGAGCTGCGCTATACAGGAAAAGCGCCGCCTTCAGCTGACAAGCAATTCCCCACAGGAAATAATACCGCCCTATAGACCAATAGAAATTATATAATAATTCACAGCTATTGCAGTTTTTTTCGCCTTCATGTAAGTGCATTATTCCAGTTCCATTATTAAACTTAAGACATGAAATTCTGAAATATGCATCATTTTGGCATATTTCGCGAAATCTAACAGTATCCCTCTTGAACATTGCTACAATTTCCATCCATACAGTTAATGCACATTACGCCAACGGTATTAAGACCGGCCTTTATCGCCTATACCCAACGGTGAGCGAGTAACCAGACTTTTCGCATTAGTCCGCCATGTACCAGACCTAAGTATGAGCAGCATTGAGTAGGCATTGATATTAATCGCCTAATAAGGTATTTAATCTTGGGAGAAGAGGAAGGACTCCGGTGGTGATACCCGGGTATGAAGCCCCACTATCAGCCCTTACTTTCCTCCGATTCTCAAGTTGGGTAACGGAAGAGAGCCATTTAATCCCAGAGCAAGTATGAAGGTGCCCCATGTGACTTTAGCAAGCGCTTGCCGTCTTCATCTTTCCCGCACTCAGCAGGCGGAGCAGCTAATTATCCTACGAGCAAGAAAATGTGGGAGGGGTATAAATCATCTCAAGGGAAGGGGGGTTCTCTCTCAGGGAGAGATTCGAGGCGGAATTAATAAGAAGGAAAAGCCAAGCAAGCCAGCTTCTCTCCAGCTAAACACACGTGAAAGTGGAGGAATTATTTCCTGCAGACGGTTGTTACTCTGCATGTGCCTCATCAACTTTTCTTTAGGTTCATGCCTTTCCCTTTTTGTGCAAAAAAAAAAGAAGGGCCTTTGAGGAAAAGCCGGATGAGGCCAGGAATCGGATCGCCGGAGAAATGGCCGTTTCTGTTCTTCAAATGAAGCGCTCTAGAAGCGAAAGCTGGGGCTCCCCTTTTCCTTGATGGATACTGCCAACTTTGATCTCTTTTCCAGATTCCACCAGCAAATGAGTCCAAAAGCGCAAGGCGGAGACACAGAGAGAACGGAGAGAGGGGCACCTGCTGCCACAAAGGATACTGCTATATTATATGGCAACGAAGAGCACTGGCTGCAGCCTCTCTCTTGGCTTTTAATGGGCTGCCCTTCAGACTCGACAGAATGCAAAAGTCAACTTGGGGAAAATGGTAATTATTACGCGGGCCTGACCTTACTCAGCTTAATAGCAGCCTGACTCATTTTCGGTAATGATAGGTCATTAGTGAGCTGCAGGTGCGTGGGAAAAGTGCTCTCATTTTAATTGCTGGGCGTCATTTTTTTGAAGGGCTAACAACCGGGGTTTTTCCCCGCAAAATTATGCTGCAGTGAAGGAATTGGATTTGGCATACCACAGAAAATTTTTCAAGAAATCTGCACTATTTCTATACACTGTAGTAATAATTCATGTACTGTACCGACTTGGAGGTGGCTTTTTGTGATCAAACTACAAGTCAGTACTGAAGAAGTCCAAGTTAGTACATGAATCGGTAAATCATGATGTACCATTTTCAAGTCAGTACATCTGAACGACGGACTTTCTCCAAGTCAGTACCGTAGACGGTATTTTGTTGATCACAAAAATACCACCTTCGGAATCGGTTCATGAATCGGTACAGTGCTGAACTTTGAAATTAGCCCGTAACGCACTAATGATCTTCTCGGTGGGTCAGTCAGCAGAAGAAACTCAGTTCCAAACTTTTGAAAGCGAACTTTTTCCGACGAAAAAACTTGGACCTAGAGTGCGAATAAACTTTGCACTCTGAATTAAATAATGTTTGTATAGGTCCGGGTCCGTCATGGGCAAAACAGAGTCAGGGTGCGCTTCCCCAAAATGTGTTTTTGGAGGCCTGGCTCGGTTCTGCATGCTGGCTCTCTATAGTGTGTGTGTGTGTGTATGTATATATAGTATAGCAGGCGGCAGCTCCATCGACCACTTTTGAAAGCTGTTTCTCGGCCGTTGGACCACGTCCCTCGCTTCATCTGGTCACGTTGAATCAGTCAAGTACTGTTATTGATTTCAAGTGGGGGCTCTTCAAGCCCCAGCAGGATCGCACAGAGAGCTCTTTTGCAATCCGATCCAATTATTCGCTTGCAGAGTCGGTCCACCCAACTAGCTACGGCCTATGCCCACTGTCTATTGTCCAATCGTTCCACTCCAGAGCCACTCACCCACCGGTAATGCTAATGCCTCTGTACAGGTGAAGTGAGCCTAAATTTGACAGAGGCAGGTGTACAATTACCTATAAAATGGCTGGTTTCGATAGCTGGAATTAGTGTTGAAATTTCCCACCGATATTTTGAGGTGGGATATGACTAATTGAGAGAGCAGTTGCATGACCTCATGACCTCTTTCCGGTCATGCACTTGGAAGATCAAGGTGCCGCCATCAAGAGCAATCTGTAACACTTGGCAGAGTTTTTATTGTCACAAAGGACAATTTCTGGAATTTGATTCTGTCTCCCACACTTTACATATAGAGAGTCACGACTGCGGATGGGCATGAGGAAAATGCGCACGCGAGTACAGAAGTTACTGTGGCGCTACAATCGGATTACCTAGAGCAATGCACAAACACAAACTGTACGAGCAGCCCAAAATGGCTGATACTATGGGCTACTCTGACACCCCCTCCAAATAAGGTAATGCTGCAACAGTAGCGGTATAACAACGGGAATGGAATGCCATTGGGTGCTGGAAAATTACGACAATGGAGTCAAACAACATGTGCACACGCCAATCTAAGCACACTGACTCATGTGCTGCGTGTCAGCTGCAGGGTTGCATTTTAAATTTATCCCGTTTCAAATGTGTCAGTTAATCTTTCATTCGTTTCATATTCAGTAGCATACTGTGGAAATAACACCCGCTCACTGCAGAATTTCTATTCATTCAAAGGTGTAAAATTATTTACACACAAGCCTATAAGTAGCCTACATATGCATAATGTTGTTTAGTCGGTTGTGTTATTAACTGGCCTGCACAATCTCTGTGAATAATTACCTCGATAATTACTCACTCAGCGTAATGTCTTTAGATTCCTGCATTAGTTTAGTTTAATTACAGAGCCCACAGGTGAGTGTAACTAGCCGTAAAATTAAATTTGATAATAACCACAGCATAAGACGCTCTATGTACACAGTTTGAGAGAATAAACAACATTTTTTTCAAAAAAATTATAAATTCAGCATGTAATTTCTCATAGCAGCATCGGCCTTGTCCGTGATAAAAACAACAAGTGCAATCATTTCCTCAAATGTGTACCAGCAATGAAAGCAGTGTCAGCTGCATGATAACTCGGCAACGCAAGATGATGATGTGTTGTCACATGTTTTGTGACACTATCCCAAGAGCTGGCCCGTCTTTAACCCGTCCAGCTGTCGCGTAAAATAACGAGACTGGCTTTTCAAAGATATCCGGTTGGATTACTGTCAACGAAGTCTCGTAATGTACGTCCTGCGCTATACACTTGCTATAATGGCTTATTGAGTCAAAATTACTTCGCAGTTGAAAAAGGATGCAAGCTGCCAATTACAAAAATTACATCAATTCTGCCACTTCTGTGTGACACCCGTCATGTACAGCTCATAATAGTACTCGGCATATGTCCGAGTACTGTTTTCTGTACAGTAAAGCTCATTTATACGACAGCCTCGATGAATACTGTACTATGCATAACAGGCCTGGAAAAATATGACAAACACTTTTTTGTGTGTGCTACTCATGAGCTTAATATGATGACCATAGTAGGTCTCATTAATATGGTCGATTTTTTTCCCCCCAGAGTTGTAAACGTCATCGCGTCAGTCCGTATCTCCTAAATGATGACTGAAGGTTTGACAGAATCACATTGAAATGTAGCCATTAATCATCAGAGCATATAAAGTGTTCAATCACCAAACACGCATAGAAGAAGACACTATGAGTTGTTTGATCTAACAATTTCCACAGTTCAAGTTTTCTGATGTCTTCCCCTAAAAAGGCCTAATGTGGTATTGAATAAATAAATAAATGCATAAGTAACTTAAAAGTTCGTCAATATTGGCACGTAAACTACCTGCCTGAATTTCACATCAATTTTTTCACCCTATACATCCTCTTAAATTGAGCATTTGGTCAGTGCGCCATCCCATCTAATTAATAATTAATGCTTCAATATTACAGCCTAATAAATTCACGTAATGTAATTAAATCCACAGTAACGCCATTACAAGCATAAACCACATGATTCGAGCAGATGAGGCCCTCCCACATATAAAGGGGGGCCTTTCCCAAACCATCTATTTCCAACTCCTGTTACCGCCCAATTGGGTTAATGCATTTACACTGAGGTTACATGATTAATTAGCCCGCCTCACTTTTTCAAGTATCCGCGATATAATTTCAGGATGGCGAAGACTTTGAGTAGCACCTGGGGCATCTGAGAAGGTCTCCTGTTTGCACTGACCACGGTTTATATGGAAAGGCAATTCATTAGCCTGAAGAGTTTTGGTCGCGCAGGTTTGGATGCCTGAGGATGATAAACGAGGCCCGGGAGCGAGATAAGCCATTAAAGGACCTCTTCCGCCCAAAATTGCGCTAAAATCAGTTTTCCAACCCCCTCCCCCATCCCCCCCAGAATCTAGAAACACCTGTCACCAAACGCACTCGACACTGCCTAACCCTTTTGTGCCAGTGGATCTCTGGCCATCTGTAGCCCCGGACTGACACTGACGTCGTTACCCGGCACCTCCACAGAGTTTCCATGGTTACTTCTTCTCTCTCTCTCTCTCGACTCTGCTGTGTCAACCCCCCCGCAGCACGACGACGACGACGTCTGCCTTGATGCCCGGTTTTAAAACAAAAGAAGAAGAAAAAACAGGCTTGAAAATGGGGAAGGTTCTTTCTTATCCATCTTTACCCAGCACCAAAACCATCTCCCATTTCAAAGCAAGAAAACGCACTTGGCCAACCCTATACTTCAAGAGCCTATACCCCAAGCCAAGGATCATTCGATGAAGATGCTTGGGAAAGGATCCAGAGAGAGAAAAAAAGAGAGAGGATGTTCCTGCCAGGGTTTGGGTCTCTCATCTTCCTTAGCGTGGTAATAATTCCGGATAAACGTGGTGCTTTGCAGGATAAAGAGAGTTAACACGTGCAGGGAACATATCGTGTAATCCGCATTCTGTGGGCAATTTATGTCGGAATAAAACAAGAGCATTGACTGAAATTAAAATGCAGACATTTTTTTTTTACAAAAAGTGTGCCAACTATTTTTATTCCTGATGTAGCTAGTGGATTGACTTCATTTGAATATAACCATGTTAAGCTTATTTTCACTAAGCAGGCAGTATTTACGTGTCATACCTATACGTCATAGAGCTTTTCGCTGTGATGCTGGCCTCAAAAGGCAGGAAAGGTTATTTCACTTATTTGTGCTGCAAGGAACATTGATGGGAGGAACAGAAAATCGCATTAACTTTTTTCTCTCTCTTTTTCCTTCCTCCCTGCGGTCCCGTCATAATCTCCCATCCCTAGAGAACACAAAAAACTGAGCCTCTGTCACATCACTAATTGAAACAGATCTGCAACAGCAGACTTACACTCTGACTCTCTGTCATTAGCGCATGTGCTTTCTCTATATACGTTGCTATAATGTTTGTCCTCCAAGTGTCGCGAGTTCAATGGGTCGTAATCGGCATTTTCAGTCACAGCAGCCTATATCAGCACCATTGAAAGATCAAGGAGCGCATGGGCTGCCAGAGGAAATAAATGGTCCTCATTAATTGGCATAT
The DNA here is from genome assembly GCA_000934665.2 of Catajapyx aquilonaris. Classification (NCBI taxonomy): domain Eukaryota; kingdom Metazoa; phylum Arthropoda; class Diplura; order Dicellurata; family Japygidae; genus Catajapyx; species Catajapyx aquilonaris. Next base: position 36,293 of record JYFJ02001945.1, on the reverse strand, counting down.
GGAAATGGAAATTCAGAAACCGCCCCCTTTCATCTGATATCTCAGCCCACCCAATTTTGACTTGATTTAACGAATGAATGAACCTTTCTGCGAACTTGTTAGTCTGAAGATAGAGGCTAGTTTGGACATGATGCATTGAATTCAGGGGAAATGTCTCAACTTGCCGACTCTATATGAAAATGTTGTGTGTCAAACACAACGTTGTAAACAAAATGTATGAGCTGAAAATCGGAACAACTGGAAACAAAGTGCAAAATTTTGCATGCTCTGAATCAAGGATAATTGAAAGCCTCGGGGAAAGAACAACAAAATTTCATTTGCAGAGACTTTGCCAAAAAGCCACTTTTGTGTCGGCTACGTGCATCTAGGTACAGGTACCTGAATTTACATATCATTACATGGCAACGGTTCCATTGTACCTCTATGATAATTAGTAGTGAACACGTCGCATTGGCATAATAACACAAGAAATAAAGACCGCCTGTACTATTTTACACTGTACACATTTTGTCAGCATGTAAAAGGATCTGGCAATGCACAACTTACATTGTTTAGCAACAATGACTATAGATAACGAGTTACATATACTGCATTTATCGTGCAGTTATTTATAAGCTATCCGTATACTGGCAAACGTATTCGTTGATCACTTGGATGGCATTCTGTACAGTATTTCACAGTGTACAGTATGAATAAATATGCCAGGAACTTAGGTGAATTCCTCCAGGCAGTAATCAGCAACATCTCATGGAATTCAGTAATCATGTAACCACATTCCAAATTCAGCTTTCAAATTTCTAGAATCGTACAGTCTCAAATATGTGATATTTAATCATTGCTAATACTTGCAGTTTGATCTTGCTGAAGTATTTGATACTATAGTACAGTTCATCCGTCCAGACTCTATAGAGAAAAAACAGGTCAAGTTTTCATAGGCATTAACTGTCGAGTCAGAATCAATGGCAAAGAAAAACAACATGATCCGACTTTTGTACTGTGTGAGTAGCCCTTGAGAGAACCACAAACAAATCGCAACATAGGCCTACTTGACACTTCTCAAACCTCAACTTTCTTGTTTTTTCCCCTATCAAAAAAAGAGCTGCTGGTCTACAATTGCACAAACATGTAGACGCATCAAAGGTTACACCAAACAGTGGAGCAGTGTACAGGAGATGACCGAGTGAATATGAGTCGAGTGAGAGTCGGTATCAGGTATCAGCATCCAATATCGCTGTCGGTGAGAAAAACCGATATCAGCAGCCCATCGTCAGATGCAAAGCCCTTCGAAAGGGGAACCCCACATAGACTGCTGCCTCATTTGGTTAACTGATCATCCTCGTGCCTAATACCACACCGAAATCCAATTTCATCCACAACACACACACACACACTCCTGTTCCTCTCTTCTCTCTCTTGCACATCGGCAGAAAATAATCCCCGTGTCTGACTCCGATGTCCCACTGAATCGGACTCGACCCGTGGATCCATTTCTCCTCTCACGGAATACTACTTGGCATTCTTCCTGCATTAATACGCACTCATTTTTATTTCATGTCTTCAGATGCGACGTGAATGTTGATCATAATCAAAGATCATGTTCTGCATGAAAACCGCTCCTTTTTAAGGGGCTAACATTCAATTTTTTATGCCGCGCAATTTGCATAAACCACCATGTTCAAATAAGTTTACACAAAAATACATTCAAAATATTTCGCCCGAGAATACATGATATTTTACTTTGTGGCTGTAATAGAAATGTTGCTTCAAGTACCAAAGATTAAACAAATTGAGTATTTCCTCATTAAAAATGCAACAAATGCAAATTAATTCACTGATGTGATTATTCCGCCCTTACAGCGCGGGGCATTAGAGAAAAAGCAATTGCCATAATTTGAAATGTTGATCAGGTCACTGCCAGCGTTTTACAATGAAGGGAGAGCATAACTTATATGAAATTCCTGGTAATCGGCGGGACCTCCCCCCCCCCTTTCTTACCCTAGCACACAAATCCAACGTAAATTACTGGGGAGCAAATACAATTTTAAAAACCGGGGCAGTGTCGGCTTAATCCGCAGGCTATTGTTTTCCCACGAAAGTATCTGCCACGGCATGATTGGCCAATGGCCGCCAACCTTTTACATGTATAATGAATTTATGCAGGGTGGTCCTTTGTCCAGCAACACAATTAGCAAAATTGCATCATTGTGCATTTTGCTAACAAGCCACCGCCAATGTTTCATACCATAAGACCTCTGGCCCTCTGTTCCCCACCCAAAAAAAAAAAAAACAGTAGGAAAAAAACTAGAGCGGGAATAAAAGCCCAACCAATTAGCGCCTACTAATCCCATGTTCACATTGCCACTGGCAATCCCTCATTAAAATAAAACGTGGGACAGTTGCGAGTTTATGATAATCAGCTTCCCCCCCCCCCACCCCAAAAAAGTACACCCCCTCACCCACCCTCCCATATCGACTTCACCACCTCGCAAAACGAGTCATTGGCTTTATTTAGGGTGCTCGAGCTGCAGAACTTAATTTCGCATTTCTTTGCTAATGGCCGTTGCAAGCGTCGTTAGCAAACAACGTCTATTACGAGTTTCGAGGGGGGAAATTGGAAACTGGGTTGTAGGGTGGGGGAGGGGGGCAGAATTTCAGAGAGAGAAGGGGGTTTGGATTATGAAACCTCATCGACTTTTCACCCGCTTTCTCTCTTCGCGAGAAAAAAAAAATTGCGCGGAGTACAGGGATGTAATTTAGGGGATTGCGAAACCCGGCGGCTAATCCCAAGATTTACTATCCGCCAGAGCCAATCCATCGCCTGCCTCACATAAATTGCCAACTTTTCCAATAACACAAACAAGGGCGTGTTTTCGCTCCATTGCAACTTTTTTTTTCGGTACTTTTCTTTCTAGCTCTTCTTTTTTTTTCTTCTTCTTTAGCAGCCCAAGGTTTTTTTCTTGACAATGCTTCTCATCACTTGCACGCCTCCTGATAAATTTCTGCAACATCCCACAGAAAAAATTCCATTTTCGAGAACTCGGTGTATTAATTATAGCCCAATGCTGCACATCGTATATATACCGTCTGTAACAAGGCTCGTGGAGTTGGGGGGGCTGCTGATCGGAAATGAGAAAAGCGAACAAATGGGAGGGTTCAGACCATGGTTCGTTAACTGCTCACTGTGATTATTCGCGAAAGGGAATAATTAGATAATCTGCCGATTTTATCATTTACACGATCATATCGCAATATACGGGGGGTAGGCTAATCTCATCTAATTTAGGAGGCATGAACTCACCCTCCCTCCATTTAATCATGGTATTTGTCGGTTGGGGGGGAAAGACTCGAGGGAGAACCTTTAATTTTATATTGGCAAATCGGTTGGTAAAATGCAGGTCACTGGATTAGTGTCAAGGATGCGTTGTTTTATATTTCGCATCTGCAGTAATATCGTTCCATCACATCTTTGGAAATAGGGCGGAAATTAATTGCTAACTAATTGCACTAGGTGCAGTTTCATGGAAAGCCCAAACTGCACTTGTTAATTCATTAAGTAGATTCAGAATGCTGATGATAAAACCAAAATCTCAGGCACTTAGCAAAGATTAGTGATTAGTATTTTTTGCTTATTATAAATTCATAGCTCACTACCTAACTTTCTAGCGTGATTAGACTGCATCCTGTACGTCCGCTACAAAGTTTTTAATAAATTACAAAGCGGATTAATTTATGCTACGAATAAGTTAGTTCCGCACAGCCTTGCAGTGTTCCCAAACTATTTCATTCGTGCAATCATCCAATAAACATGGAAATAATTTATCAGACAATGCTTTGCTCTAATTATTAAAATTGTTGCTTTTAAGTTCAAAATAGTCGTATGTTTAATAATTATTCTAACCTGAAGTTTGCACTGATGATGCATCATTAAAAAGATGTGGTCGCCTGACCCCATGATTTTCCTCTAAAATTTTGATGTTAATTAAATCATAATTGGGTTTGAACACCGCCTGTAATTACTGTGCTTGGAAGCCCGAGACAGCTAGATAGGCAGTTCAATAGCGCTTGTTGCACCGCACATATCAACTTACGCTTCCGTACCATCCGAAATCGCAACCACTTCCTCTTCACACTCAATTCCCCGATAAAAAAGAAACATATCCTGACACTCACGCAACCCAACCGCCTCTCTTGTCTAACGGACAACTCAACACGCAGGGGGCCAAAAAAATATTTGGTGGAATTTTCGTCCCACTGCACTGTGCTAGTTACTCAGTGGGACGAAAATTCCACCCATTGTTTTTTATTTATTTGTTTATTATGACTCATCCTGTAATGACACCTATTAGTGCACAATATGGCGGAAGGGGTCCTGTAATTTTTAATCCAAGAGTATAAAAAGCATGAGGCACCACCTGCTGCATATGTCAATCGATACTTAAGCTGGCGGTCCCAAAAACCCTTGGCGAGAAACACGCCATCAAGACACAACAAAAAAAACAACCTTTGGTTGTTAAAAATGCAAGGCATCCTTTGGGAAGTAGATCTCTTTTCCTTGGGGAGTTGAAGTCTGATGAGAAGGAATTCATCGGATACGGTACGAGGGAGGGGGTGTTCCCTCTGAGAGAAGGATGAGATTGAGCACTATCTGTCCCTCGCTCTGTCAAGTGGCTCCCTTTCATTCCGGTCAGGTGAAGTCGAGGAACTCGCCCACTTGTCCTCCTCTCGGAATGCAAGCTCTTCTCCATCCACTTACTGCGATCTTTAGGCCGCACTGCACTGCATCCACAAGTTCCAGCCCAAGGAAAAGGAAAGGGGGGTTTAAACAAACCTGGTTCTTATTGCATTCTAAGAACATTCTGTCGGAAGCGGAGCCTCTCCTTTTTTTTCTCTCTCTCAACCGTAGATGAAGAGCGATACACTCCCGAGTTTTTTTTTTTTCTTTACAGGAAAGCATGTGAAGTCGACCGAATACTCGCGTGGGGTTTATCTGGAGGCTTTTACAAAAGCCTGGGCGGATAAAATAATATTGTCGTGGAGATAACGTTATTTGTCTGGGGAAACTCATACCCCGGTCCCAACCTCTTGCTCTTCCCAGCCGGAAGGCATTAGCCTAATTAATGAAGCTTGGCTATATACTGCCTAATTAAGGTGAAACTGAATCGTGAGAAAATTAGTGCTTCCATTTTTAGTCAGGATATATATGCCTCGCACACATATATGAATTTGACACTTATTTCGTATTATTTTGTTTACTAGTGAACACGTTGCCAAAATTTGTCAAAACCTTTAATATATTATACTGGACCCGTTCTTCGCCCGGAGATTGATAAATGATACAAGTTTGTAAAACATAGAAGTGTCAGCTGTGATAGCGTGACAATTTGCCGCAGAACACTAAACTTCATAAAAAACAAAAAAATCCTAAATTTTGAGCATTTAAACTAAAAAAAAGTGTAGTTTTCGAACTTTTGCCTCAATTAGTGGCACATATGACATCGGTGTGGCAAATTATAGGCCTCTCAGAGGTGTGGAAGTGGGTTAGGTAGCCCGGACAAACATACATAGATCATTATGTACCAACTTTCATGTTTATAAGTAGCCTATATAGAGATAATCAGTATTTTTTGTTAATTTTATTTACCCCATTAGAGGGCGGAGCCATTTTAGGGAGACAGAGATAATCAGTATAACAATGACAATCAAGTAATTTTAATAAGATGGCCCGTCGATTTACCACGTCGTAGTATTCTTCGCGCATAGATGGCGCATACTCCCTCTTCACGCTCCTGCCACACTCAGGTCGTGCGAGAATAGCGGTACTATGAGGTCCGACAGAGAGAATAAGCCTATTAGGAGAAAGATTTGCACAGTTCGTTCTGATGCGGTACACCCTGTGCTTGCTAAGCCTCCATTTAATCATCCTCAGGAGTGAAAGTTGCTAAACGCATGCGGCATCGACAAGAGGAATAATATTTGCATTGTCCCCCGCTGCTTGACCCAGCATGCAGATGGAACCCCTCCCAGTTGTTATGTCCACTAATGGATTCGGTTCCAGCGCGTTTTGTAGGTGAGTCCAGCAGTTTCGTTCCTCCGTTTTGGCCCGTTGAGTAGGGCCAATTGTGCCCTACGTTGACTTTCTGGCTGGTGCCGTATTTGTGTTTCCTGATTTGCTCTTCCTCTCCGCGGGGTTTCCCCCCCCCTCTCTCTCTCTCCTCCTCTTCCCTTCAGCCAAAACGCGGCAGGAGGGAATAAAAGCTGGAGAACGCCCGACTAACAACCGGTTAAGTAATCCCATAAATCCTTCTCGCTTGGCACTCTTCGGCCACTGGTCGAAATTCAAAGCTACTACATCACCTCGGCCCCGGGACTTTGCGGCCGGAGAGAAGGGGGGATTTTCTCTAGGAAACACTCGTAAGGATTTCGTTGCGTCCCCAGGGGAGTTTCCAGGAAGATTGTGGCTGAAGGTGAAATATACAGGCCTGGGGAGACGTGCCCCCCCTGAGGGGACATCGACGAGGGTTGTTATTTGCTGAGGCTATGCACACTGGAAGGGATATGTACAGGATGGCCGGAAAGTGACACGACCAAAAGTTTTGCATCTGGAAACCATTTTATGGATAAACCCCCCCAATGAAACGTGACCGGATCCGAATGTTAAGGCATGAAATACAAATCAGTGTCTGGGGAAAAAAATGTGTTGTATCACAATAGAAAAAATTGCATTATTATTTCAAAATCATTCAAATGTGTCATCGTTTCAGGTATGTGTAATTCAGCATGTACTACACGTGATGGCGCACATTCCCTCCGTTAGATGTCACCTCACACTAGCCCTGGTCGCTCTACAGGACAGGCTATAAAGTAGTCTTCTAAAAAATAGTGCTAGAATCCTACGATTGTGAATAAGTTATATTAAAACACATACACAGCCCATGAGGCTGCCAGAGCTAAACTTATAACTTTTTTTTTTTTGAAAATGACACCCACTCATCCGGCTCATCCATCGTATTTCAGAGACGAGCAGTTATGGCAACAGTTCAGCAACAGTGCCAAAAAAAATGATATTGCGAGTTTCCTCATTTCAAAAAATTCAGGAAAGTGGTAGTTAAGCGATGGGTTTCCGGCTACAACCGATATGAACGAATTTGGCGGCTCGCCCATATGGGTTATAAACTTGACCTCTGCAACGTGGGGAGTGTCTATGGAGGTGGTCGCAAATTCACAAAAGCCATTGCATTCTCGAATTTATGCAGGAGGGGAGGGTAGGGGGGGGCGTAACGGTCCGAAAGTGTGTCGTATCTGCCCGGGGTTTCAATGTAACACTTAGGAAAGGACCAGGAAAAAAAAACCAGTTTCCGGCACCACAGCAATTTGGTTCCCGATTTATTTTTTATGCCTTTTCATTGATGTGGAGTCAATTTCCTAAAACAATAATGTCTATAAATTTTTCCTGCTGACCTGGAATAATTTTAACCAGTTGCTTTTCCAGTCTGCATGAACGTCCACGTTCTACTTACAAATATAAAAAAAGTAAGCACTTCTAGACTGACTTTATTGCTTGACAGATATACCGTGTGTCCAAAATATCTCGAACACTTTTACTCTGATTCCCATCTACCGTATTTTACAGCATCCAGACCGTATAGGTGGAACGACATATAAAATCTTTATTCGTCTCTCTCTTTCTCCCTGGAGTCATGCCTCCCTCTAAAATAAATTCAAAAACTTCCACAGACCCCGGGTAATAAAAAAAAGACCCACAGTGAAGCATTTCAAAAAAAAAAAAAAAAAATGTCATCCCCAAGTCGATCTCAGTCCGATCTAGGGCAACCCAGGCATGAATTCTCAATATGTGGAAGAGTGTTGCGCATGAAACCAATTTTTGAAACAGGGGACTAAACACCAAAGTTTTTGAAGGGGGTAGGGCGGGCCGTTGTAATAATTGAAATGAGGCCGAAACAGAGTTGAATGGGTGTGGCTGCTATATCGGAACTGGAATGTCGGCAGTATAGCGTGACTCTGAGCGGAAGTGAACCCTTCCCCCCAAAAAATCAGGATTGGCAGAAATTGTTCCATCGCCCCCCCCCCCCTTGCCATTTGACAGGCTGGAGAGTGCAGCATCCGCAAACTGTGTTGTTAAAGGAAGCGATAAGAGAAGGACCCAGGACTTGTGACTAGGCCCTTTCCAACTATTGGTCTCTGTGAATAAGACACGATCGGAATTAATAACGACGCACCCTTTTTCCTGGGGGGCTGTCAACGCTGTTTCAGCGCTTCGTTTTTCTTGCCCATTTCCATTCCTCTCGCAAAATAGGAGGGGGTTAACTTCATTTTTGGACCCTCCCTGGGTGACACTTTCTCCCTTCTACAGTAGGCATACTCTTTTTTTTTCTTTCCTTCCTTCTCTCTCGAGGTGGTTCCAATACCTGTACAATTCAGCTTCCTCCCCACTCTTGCAAACATTGCTAATGGTGGACGTGACTCCAGCTTTTAATATTGGCAAAAGCGGCAAAATTGGGACAATAGGCACGTCTGAGGTATTGGAGGGCTTCAATTCGTTATCTTACAATGTAAGACTGCTGACGTAAAATGTGGCGCCAGTTAAGCCCTATTTGCATTGAAAATAATATGGTCGAAATGTCAGAATTTGTGAGTACAAACTCAATCAATAATAAAAAAATACTTCTCAAGTTTGTACGGAGCTGTTTGTACGGAGCTGTAATATCATTCGCAATATGCACATAAAATACTGCCCTTGCCGTCAGTTATAATTTTTGAAAAACCACTATAGGAAAGGAAGGACAAAAATGATTATTCAGAAAAACTTAATTAGTTCACTGTAGCGGGAGGGGGAAAAAAGCTAACCTACTTTCATTAATTGAAAGCGGAATTTGGTTACTTGGCGTGGGCCGTTTGTAAGGAAGCTTTAAGAGAAAGAAAACACTCGTTCGTTCGTGTATTCCGTGAGTACCATTACCTGATGCATACGGATTACCTGATAGTAAAGGATAGAATATGCAGTGTCCGCAATTATAGACCCATAGTACACAGGTTAATGTCTTACTACAAAACCTGAGAGGCACTTTACCTCCAAAAATTCGGCAATAGAGCTAACTATATGTGTCGTAAACTACTTACCGTAACATGCTTCAAAACTTTGATGTAAACCATAGTGCAATATGCTCCTCTATATAGTAATGCAACGTGCAGAGCCAGTATTATAAGCAGTATGTGCTTCGAGATGTGCTTGGTATATGCCCAGCACGCCAGCCCTAACTTTCGGGGATCGAAAGCCGTATCAGGTATACACTTGTGGGCTATTCTACCTGGTGATGCTGTATACAGTATATAGTGCAGTATGTTCATGTACATCCAAAACTACTACTTTACTTTATTTCCCCTCATTATTTTGCAACAATAGTTTCGCTCTCCAATGTGCTTACAATAATATTGGCATGAAAATCATTTTGCATCGGTGCCAATAAGCTAATGCATCGGAGGCAATTGGAGTGAATATAGGGATTGGTGTTAGTAGTGTTGTAGGCTATAACCTGTCTTAGAGTAGGTTTAGTGGGAATTATAGTAGAGGGGCGGGGGCCAAGAGCGAGTCGCTTTGCCGAGGAATAAGGATAGGGGGACCCGCGGGACTCCTAAGGGGGACTGACTCACTTTGTTAGCAGGGCGGGCCCGGGTCTGGAGAAGAGTGTAGGGGACCATCGCCGATCGAATCAACCCCCGCCCCTTGCCCCCCTCGCCCCCGACCATGCCACTGGATGGGGTGTGGTGGCCCCTGTTTTTGCCACACAAGATAGAGAGGGAAAAAAGCAGGGGACATGCTAAGAGCAGCTTCCTTTTACAGGCGCCGGCGCTACTTCAGAAGCTTGGCAAGCGGACACAGTTGTATACTCTCAAGGTGATGTGTAACCCACCTTCAGTAACACTCTGCGTAGCCTGACCAGTCACCAGAGGTGTTATTATGTTGGTCTTAACGAGGTGGTCAGGTAATACCTGGACACCACTGGCTATATCTATCTCTAATATCTATATCTAATATGTAATATCTATATCTAAAATCTATTTCTAAATCATGTCTCTTCTAAATTGAATAAATAATAATTTTATAAATATTACTCCTATGAGTGTACATTTTTATTATGCAAATATCAGCCTCTACAGATCATTTACTCAAAGACTATTTCTTCGGCCAGAATTCACATTGGGGTAACATTATTACACATTGTTGTAGGCCACATTCACGACGCTACACCTTGTCCTTTTGTGTAGCCGTGCTCATCGTTCAATGCAGTTCGTCGAATCCATATAGGCCTACGCCTAATTACCACCTTTATGCTGCATAAAAAGGTGCATTATGGGTCCTACATCATTATTTTCTATTTTACCTACATATAAGCAGCTGACAAGCCAATAGCTCTGAACCTCGGCAGCATAGAAAACTGATTTGGTTATTGAAAAATTAAGTGTTTATGGCGATCAATATAGATCACCCAGGAAACCTAAACCGTTCCGGAACCGGCTCACTATGTGGTGGCTCAAAATTGATCATTCAACTTCACATCAACATTCTCTATTATTTGCTGCCAATATAAAATGAGCGAACCGGTTCCAGAATTGGTTCGGTTTCAAAGCTACAGCTTAAATTATCCTAATAGCACACCCTCCCAGCAAACAACATAAATAAATTCCAACGTTTCCATCAATCCCATTCCACTGTATAAGGCCCACTGCATATGGCGCGGAAACAATAAATCGCCATGCGCGCACTTGAAATCCTATAAAATGCGACAGTATTGGTATTGACGTCTATAGCTTGGAAAATCCCTGCCCATCATCAGTAAATGCACGTATTTCCCCCTCGGGCCATTTGCGAACTGGCATGGCGATCAAGCCCAGCTTTGGACTTTTCCCCGTCATCCCAGCTGCAGCCCTCCGATGAAACAAGTTCTCCCTCTAAAAATATATATTATAAGAGATCCTGGGTCCACATCCTTGTCAATATTTAGTAGCACATGATTCAACTTGTTGTCTCCCATTAGACACCAGAATCACGCTTTCGGCCTATGCCAAATCTCCCCCCATTTCCTTCTCGCAAACCCCCCCAACGCCAATTCTTCCTCTTCCTCTAAACCCCCCCTCTTCCTGATCCACAACTTTGGCCAAGATTGCGAAGCTAATAAAGTGCGGAACTGCCTCCCAGCCTCCGTTTATGGCTTCCTAATAAGAAGAGGCCTCGCCAAGACAACTTCTCCGGTCTGCAGCTGTAATTCCAAGCGGCCGTCGGGGCCAATAGATGCTCTTTTCTTCCTTATACATCCCATAGACTTCTCCGAGAAAGAGAGAGAGAAGAAAGAAAGTTTAAAAAAAAGAAGGAAAGGAAAGGAAAGGAGGGAAAAATGGGCTCGAGCACTTTCGACGATCGTTTGTAAACTGATCCCCCTTTTCCTCTGACTTGGTAATAGTCCCAATGGTTGTGTTTCGCTTAGTCATCGTTTTGTTGCCTGCAATCAGCTTCAGACTACGTGATTCCCTTTTGAGATTGACCCTTAATGATTACAATTCCCTGGGTGAGACTCCATCACCTGTACGTATAAAAAGGTGGACGATTATTGTCGTGTGTAGCAGTATGATGCACTTTTATCATACGTTGAATAAGGTAGAAAAATTTCTTTCTCTTTCATTGCGTTAAAAAAATGTGCATTACAAGCAAAGACATGTGTCAAAAAGTGATAGATAAATTATTATTACACATAAGTGCTTTCTGAATCAATTTAAAAATTTAAAATGTCTGGCATTGGTAACAGACTGGATGTCCCAAAAATATTGTATGATTATATGAATTTTTATAACATGCAATTTTGAATCGGTACAGCTGAAAACTATACAATCCCTTATTTGTCGAATGAGCCTTGTACGTTAATTATGAAATTCCAGATTGGGTTCTTCTCTAAAAGGCCAGTGTTGTAGCGAGCTCCTTTCGTGTGCTGAGTCAAAGCAGCACGGTAACTTTCAAAGAGCAACTTAAAATTTAATATTGCACCTAACTTAAAATAAGAAGAAAGAAGGGCGGCCTTCAGCCCTTATAAGCTTTGATCCGGTTGATCATTTAGGACGAAACACTGCAACTTGTTCTGCCTGAAGTACCCAACTTCAGACAAATCAGTCGACTTTTGTCTTCGGCATCCTATTTTCGCAGAATCAAACTCTGCTATTTAATTTCTTATGGTCAACTAGATAAAGTGACTAGATACATTTTATATTTTATTTTTATGTTAACGCAATATGTTCGTATTCAACATTTTGCTTATGTAAGCATGGACTAGGTAAAAATAATATTTCATCTGTCCGTCACTCCAATGCTATTGCAACAATTGTAACAATATTATCCTCAAAAATGGTGCAACCTGACCGCGCGGTAGGTGGCACTCAAGAGGTTCAGGCTATCCCTCACAACTATTGTGATAGTATTTTATTAATCCACAGAGATATTTGTGCAACATCTCTCTATATGATGTACTGCTCAGTGCGGTGCAATCCATTATTTTCATAATGCGTATACACGTCCCTTTCGCATCGCTCGGCCTGCTTATTCCGGTGAATGAAATAATGCTGACATATTTCTAAACTCATTGCTTGTAATGTATGACCCATCAAGTGCTTTGGCTCTCAGAAATATGGTGTGTAGATCATGTCAAGAAGGTCAGTAGTTCCTGTGGTCATATCTATAATTTATAATGAAAAATACCATGTTGTACATCTGACAATCCTCTAAACTTGCGCTCTTGTTGATGAATGGAATGTGTTTCAGAGCGTCACGTTTTATAGTACCATAAATTGATAGCATACGCCTATAAATATGACTGGCCTCTGAATTATTATCTTTCGGAATGAGAAGAGTTTCTGTGTAACATTGTAAGCACGCCTGTACGCATTACAAAGTAGAATTCGTCTCACAGAGTTCATTTTTATCTTAACTAACTATGAAGTATGTCCAAAACAGCTTTCGAACGTGCCATTGTAAAAGCAGAGTTTCCCAACGCCGTATTTTTCCAGCACATCTGTCTTCATTTCTCACGGACCTCTCACACGAAGGGTGTGGTAAATAATTCATACCTCTTTTTTCTCTCTCTGCCTGTCATTGTTACTTACGACAGACCTACTGGGTGACAAATCATAAAACATGGTAACTATTACGCAGAGGTATATAAACTCACTTTGTTTGGAAAGCAGCTTCTATGCAGTATGTCATATCAGGGTGTGTTTCAAAATTTAGTTCATCGTTTTTTTAAAAAAAAAACAATGGTCACAAGCTTATCATTATGTTAAATTAATTATTAAAGGCCAGGTTGTAGGAAAGCAAATTAATTAATGATTTACCGTAAAATTAAATGATTAATGAAAGCTCCAAATATGTACAGTACAAGTGGAGGGATTAACAAAAATGTGAGGACTGGCAATATTTTTGATATTTTCGACAGTGAATAATATTTTGAGCCCAAAATGACGGCATTACTCCAAATGACCAAAATGTTGAATAATTTTATGATCCTGTTGACTGCGCGTGTCACTGTTTGTGAAACGTGTCCTGCTCTGCAAACAGTCGAAACCCGGAGAATCTACTGCACGATAGACAACATATCAACAATTTACAACAACTGTCGGTCGAGCACTGCGCTTGTTCAATTTTTTACATACAGGAATGGCAAATGTCGTAAATGTTTGGCCCAGTCAAGCAGCAATAAAATATTAAACACTGGCTATAAACAAACCACTGGTTTCCTGCAACCGTTTACAATTGTTACTGTATACTCGAATTTGTAATGCAAACAACGCTATTTACTGGAATGGATGGAATGTAACAATAAATTAGATTCGCAAACATTTGCAGGTTTATTTATTAGCCTGGTTGCAAGTATTACGCCTACACTTCACCAGCAAGAAAATATTTAACTAATGTAGTTTCCATAATTATTGTTTAATGCAGTTATCTTTTGGCTCATCCGTGTTTATATCATTACACTGTGAGTGCGCATTAACTAGATTACTCCCTGATGCAGATAACTCATAAAATCATATTTGTTCGTTGGTTTATTACGACCAGGGCCCAAAGGTGGGCCCAACTTTTATGCTCCCCAGTCCCCCTCTTTCCAGCACATAACGCCACTATAGACTATACAGTGTATGCACTGCAGCCTATATATGTGAGGGACTATGCAGCAAGTGGCGTGGCACAGAGTACAAGGACCTAGAGGAAAGAGAGTCAATTGCTCTGCACATACTAAAGTTTGATAGAGAATCATGAATGTGTCTATTGGAGAGCACTGAGAATTCCTAACCAAACACGCTAGCTGTAAACGTCTATAAAGAAAATTTTTGTACGCATGAAAAATCCGAATAGTTACGGATCGAATCCCTGATGAAAATAAGCATCTTTTTACCTCCCCAGGCTGTTCAAATTCTTGTCAAACGAGCTGTGAGAGTGTTCGCACGTTTGTCTATATCGTGCAATAATTGCTACTGTAGTACACAAGAGAGCGGCCGACTTTGAGTCAGCGTCATGTGATAATTTCAGTTGAGGCACTTTTATGCACATTTGGCTTCAAAACGTTATAAATCCTATTCATCCGCGACTATTCATCTAAAATGCGCGCCTCTCACTCTGATTTCAATCCAAAAGCGGTACACATGCAAAATATAATGCAATATATCGCTTCAAAGGCGCAAGTAGTTCCGCTCACGATAAAGCAGGCAGCACTGTAGAACATCCATTTATGAATTAATCTATTGACAGAGACAGAAAAACAGGAAATGAATCTCGGATATTAATGATTTAATTTCGGACATGTCACTGTATTAACTTGCCACAAAATTACAGTAAGAATACATGGTACTGAAAAATTTCAATTGCAGTTTTTTTTTGTAAAGTCTGATAGCAATATGTGCAGGTTAGAGTTATAATCCATTCAGGATAGGTAAGTTATACGTGCCTGAAACTCTTGCTCGACAGTATGAAGGTAATATGGCAATAATTTACATAGTATATTGCAGGTAACTTATTAAATTCCGATTGTAATGCAAGTGGAGCTGCCTTTCTTGCTTTTTTAATGACAAATTCTGAATGCTTTTTGAGCAACATGTTTATAAGAAAGTAGAGTGTGTTTTTTTCTCCTTCCTTTTTCTCATTTAAAGTCTAGCAGCTCCATGCTGAAAGCACTGAGTCTAATGAGACTGCTTGACTCGAGCCCATCCTTTTAGGATGGAGAATTTTTTTCACTGTACTGCATGTTTTCGTAGTACAGTACTGGAGTAGAGCAATAATTTACATCTTGCAGGTCTCCTTCCTCCACCAGACACACGAATACGCGCTTAGAATGGGCACCTCTTTTTTTTACAAAATGACTTATTTTTACTAACAGTAAGTGTAGTGTTGATGTCATATACGAATACAAGATCTCACTATTTAAGAAGTGATACTTCAATCAAAATTCGCAAGCAATTCACAACGTACCCTGAATAAAAAGGCACACATGTAATAATCACAATTTGTCAAATCCTGAAAAACCATAACCTATCCTAGACAAATCGTTTGTTTAATATAATATATGATTGCGGTTATTAAATCAGTAGTTTTAAAAAGCCAACATTTAAACTCCAAATCATGCGATATTCATGCAGAATTTTGTAACTTCGTTACAGCCAAGTACATCAGCTAAAATTAAGCCGAAAATATTATGTCGGTCTCAGTACATAATAATCAGACACTTCATATAAATTTTATTGCTCCAACTGTTCTTTAATTTATTTCCTTATATTCATATGGGAATAGCTGCACAGCAATATTTTTTTAAAGTACAATGCAACAGTGTTTCAACAAAACCGTGAATTCAATATTATAATTTTTGTGTCACATGATCGAATTTCTTGCAGCGCACATTAAACTGTGATGCTAAAGCACAACGTGCTACCTACCATTATCCAACTTTAGCTAACGGTCATCAGTACATACTGAAAGTTCCGAGCGTATGAAGCCCCGTCTAAGAAAAGGCCCAGGTTTTGTGCGTGTTCTGACGACTTTTCATAACTCCCGTGAAGCTCGTCAATCATTTGAACTTCCATTTCTTTTCCGCCTCTCCCCATATACGAACTTTCCACACAGCCCACCCAATTTCACCCCGGACTCTTTTATATCCAGATAAAACGAGCCCAAAGCTGCAAAAGCCTACGCTGAAATATGGAGGTCCTCCAGGGGTAACAGGTGATAACGTAACACATTCTGTTACCCCCCGACAAATAGGCGCAAGTGACATTAAATTACCAACTGTCGAGGATCGGATTATCACCGTTCAGATTGTGGAAATGGGCGCCCCCTGGCACGTTGCGGCCGCGCGGTACCGCGTGTACTTAACGCTTCAAAACGCAACTGACCTGAGTGGCTGGTCTAGGGTCAGCGGCAGCAGGGTGGCAGCAGGTCTAGTCCCTTTGGGCCGCAGCTGGGCACTGCGATGACGGTGGGTGGAAGCCGGGCTGGGGCTGGAGAGGAGCGGATCGTCGGCGGCGGCGTGATGCACGCAGGCTCGGTGCACCAGCAGCTTGGCATCCCGCACCTGAATGAGTCGATAGAGTACGTCCCGCGCGCTCGAGTACACGGACCGCGTACACCGGCTCCGGATGCCGAGCCCTCTCATTGGTCCCCCCCTTCTCTCTCTCTCTCTCTCTCTCTCTCTCTCTCTCTCCCTCTCCAGGCAGGGGAGGGAGCAGAGCGGGGACGACTCACAATGGGGATCCAGGGGGCAGGGAGCCTCCTGGTGGGTGGGTTGGGAGGGAAAATGCAGCTGCGGGGCCTGCCACACGCGTACGGCATCAGCATCCACGCATCGATAATGCCAGCTACCTACGATGGAGATCAGGAGGGCACCTAGCAGGGGGAAAAAGCCATATCTGCGAAAGAGAAGGAAAAAGGCCGTATCTGCAATATAAACAATCATAAGCACACATACTGTAGGTGTGGTAGTGGGGAGCGATGATGATGCTCCGACAGCAGCTGTCAAATGGATAGTTCCTCTTCCCACCCACCAGAGGCGCTGTCTACACCACAATGCGCATGCGCGGGAATGTGGCCAATCGGAAAAATCACGGTAACAATCTGAGGGTCCTCCCTCCCACCAGAGGCGCTGGCTTCACCCTATTGCGCATGCGCAGATCTGTAGCCAATCGGGAATGTCACGGTAACAATCTAAAGAGGGCCAATCAGAAGGCATAACCATACACCCCCACTACGATTTTCATGTAGATTTCTACTAACAGTACCCTATGTGTAAATTGTACTGTGGGGCAAAATAAAGTTGCGGACAGAGTAGTTCATTTCCATGGGTGGGGTTGGATGGGGCGGGTTGTACTACACCTGACGCTGATTCACTTATCGATCCACACCTGAACTGTCCATATATTCTACGCAGCGAGTAGAGGCAGTGATTGGGTACACTTGGCTCCATGTTTTTGCTCAATGAGTTATTATCTCGGGAGAGGAAGCTGTTGGCCGGGGGAAGACCTGTCTTGCAGGGACTTGGCAGGTGACTCAAGTATTTATGACTTGACTTTTGGTCCGGAAGACTGCGGTACATGGTCTCCTGAAAGGGGGTGGTCAGGCGGGAAGGCTTGACACTTGAGAGGTCCTGGGTTCGAATCCATTGGGTTTGTGAGTGACGTGATTGCATCAGATGCGCTAGTTTTCTCCCCCAGCAAATGCCCATAAACATCTCATATGAAACTGACGATAAATCCCGCTAGAAATGATAATCGAATATACCCCAAAATTTGGACCAAACTTTCAGTTCAGGCTGTACTAGAGAGACAAAAGAGACCGACAACTACCCGGGAAGGCTCTCTGTGAATAAACTAGAGTCTGTCCTGTACAGTACCTATGGTGGTCGGTACCCCGGGAAAGTGACAGTACGAGCATCGCTAAACAGCACGAACTGTGCCCTGCATAAACTATGGCCCCCGCAAAGGCCAACAGCGCGTTGAACAGGCTGCGTTACCATTTGATGCACGCTCTCGTGTGACCTGCCCGAGTCAAAAGGCAAATTAATTAATTATCCTCCTATGGTTATAATAATTTGGGGACGTCCAAACAAATGCATCCCGCAACGCCCGTTTTCCCCTGGAATTGAAATTTTAGGGTCATGAGTTAAGAGCTTGATAAACGAAGCGCCATTACACAAGTACAAACTGACATATTTTTCAAAAATGTGATAAGCCCAAAATATTGACAATTTTCTTAGACCAAAAATGAGTTATTGATGGTCTAGTCATCTTCACATCAAGGCCCGACCTGATCTAAAAACCTGTTCTGTTTCCAATTCAGCAACCTCCATAGTTACAGGTTTTTGAATATGGACGTTACAATCGAAATGCAATTTGTCAGCTGTCATACTTGGTTCGGAATGTAATATGCATTTGCAGTCAATTAGAGCTTGATTGGATCCAGATCAGTCCAAGGCGCTGATGGCAACACAAAATAATATCTTCCTGGTATTGGTACTGGGTAATTGGTTATGTACGGAGCCATACCGTGCTGCGTACAGTACACACTGAATCAGTATTCATGTTACGAACAAAATCGCAAAGTAAATATTAACTTGTCGTTTAAATTGTTGCGCTAAAGTGAGTCGGCAATGATTGGTTTTACAATTTGGCATATTTGTATGCGTTGTAATGAAATTTTTTTTGCAGGGGTGACAGGGGCCTGCAATTATCCTGCAAATCCGGCATGAACTCAAAATTGCTCGAGATCGATCGATGCATACTAGGTCAGTAGGATACACCTGATGGTTAATAACATGAACCCTTCCATTAAATTCCCTTCGCGCTATCATTTTCCAACTATTCAATTTCATTCTAAGCACAACTTGAAAGTAACGTTTTGTCTCTCTTGATCGTATAGTACAAACTACTCAGCAGTAATATATTTTAGTGATTCTGATGACTGCAATTTTACAGCAAATGTTTTAATGTGACATCGCACTTGGAACTTGAAAAATTGTACAATACACGGAACATATGCAGACCTTAAGTAAATAAGTTAAATTTCCATTGTAAAATATGCAAATCATAAATAGGGCATTATTTGTACTCGACCTGCATTTTGGACCTACAGTAATGCCATTAATGGCCCGCCCCGTTACTTCTGTGAAATGTCACCCGAATTACACATGGACATTAATAATTATATGGAGCGGTTGCCCCCATGTATTTCAAATAATGCAATGAACAGTGATGTTGATTTCACAGCGACCGCACTCAATATCCGCTGGATGACTGTCCCTCATGTTACGAGTATTTCCCCATTCCGACTGTGGATTGGTACAGTCCCGCTGATTTTAACACGCTTCATAACCGTGAGTAGAGTGGTAAATAATGAGCTAGTAGTGAAATAGCACGTATAGGTTTGGTGTTTTTAATTCCGATCATCTCGGTAAATAAGTTATGGATGACCCAACGATACATCTACACGTCACTCTAATTTTTACCGGTATGTAATTGGCTGTGTCTGGCTCAGTGACTCATCACCAACGTGCATGTAGTACTACTTTCTTCCTGAGAGCGGCAGTAGTGTGCCAACTATCTCTCTTTTTTTATTAACTCCTCCATGCTGATATCCTAAAACTTGCAAGTTGAGAGGAGCAGCGGGCCTGTCCATAGAGAAAATCCCCAAATGTTATATATTTCATAGAACATGAAGGGTTTAGGTGTATGTAGGAGGAATTTTCTCTCTCTCCGTTTCACTTACGGTGCTTGGCGCGAGACCCTGAAAAACTTTTGCAATTCAGCGCTCTGGTGGGCAACGGGGGAGGTTGGGTTGGGTTGGCAGGAGGGGGGTGGGCATGTTCCCCTTTCTACCCCACCCAGAAGACAAGCTGAGGAGATAAATTATTTTCCGGCCGATAGAGAAGATCCCCTGGCCTAATCTGGGAGTGGAACCGCAGCATTAGCGCTACTCCAACTCCTACTCGTTTTTGACCAACTTTTTCTCTCCTCTTTTTTTTTCTTTCTTTCCTTTGCCATTTATAGTAGTTTTCCCCTCCTCGATTCCCCATCTTCCTTCCATTCTTTCTTACCTCTTTTAAAAAGAACTTTGCAGAGTTTTAAAAACTTAACGGCTTTACGGATAAATCAGCGCTGCAAATACCTAAGTTGCCAGCAATGTTTTTGTACACTCATAGTATACCAGTAAGATAACCACGAACAAGAAGTTACTATATATTAATTAGGGTAAAGCATTAAAAGGACGACCTATTTATGGCTGTTGGCTTTGCTAAAATATTTGCAAATCGGTCCTGTACATGTTGGAGGTATTGTGTGTTTAATGCACACAATGTCATTCTGCGTCATATTTACCACTGCTTCACTATTCATCTCCTTTGTAGACACACGAACTCGACTAGAATGCATGCTCGCGAACTAAAGTAAAAATAAAAATATTCTCATGGGGAAAGTGCTCTATCGACCGTATAAACCCTGTGCTAAATACGGTATGTTCCGGCGCTTCTAAAGTCAACTGGTTACAACTACTTTATGGAAAATTATGCCTCGTCTAAACTAAATGGGCTCTGTAAAATTTTCAGCAGCAGCACTTGTCAGGAACTGCCACTCACTTTTAATAAGAACACACACTGTAAACATCATCCGCACTGTACGCTGTATGTGGATTTTGCTGCAAACTCAATATTCAGGTTAATAAATAGACAATGCCGAACATTCGGGTCTGCTCGGTATTTATTTGAAGTTTTCATGTTAACAACGAATTCAAACAAAGACTGGCAAATTTTCATACTATACACAGTAATATATAGGTCAAAATATTCTATCATCAGAGATAGATTTCATGTAGGTTATGCTCTATTTAGGCACGCATTTCTTACCAGCGGTTTAAGCCTGCAAAAATGAGGCGCCATGAGCCATAATCTATCTAGCACTTATGCTAAGTAATAGTGCTTCCACCCACAATTTTTGCTTACAATGGCTGTATTATTCAGACTCAGGCATTAAGGCGCCATTCTGAATCAAGAGTAGCCCATTTTTGGATGGCCCCATTTCCTATATATGCTGACCGCAGGGGCTTTATGGGTAAAATTAAGGATTCTATAGTATTATGAGATAGCTATCTCTATAATACTCCACCGTTTCGGTTTGCATCTCCCTTAAAAGTTAAGCCCTATTTTTTGAACCAACACTTGGATGGAAATCCGTTTCACTTTTAAAACTACCTGCATAATAGGGCAGATCAATGTATTTTTTTTTTTACTTCTTGATGTCACGACTTGTAACGGGACTAAGTTGAGGCTTTTCCAACAAAATATCACCTGGGATTAATTTATGCCACGATGGGCTACACTCTTACTTCAGGGATGTACCAAAGGCTTACTTTCCTTTTAACACTTTGGAGAAAGGCAACATCGATACTCTAATATCGGGTGACTTTCAGAACCTCCTCCCTTGCATTAATATGTTTTCCGCTTCTCTGTCACCCAACCTTCAACTCGGTTCACAGGTTGCAACGCAGCACAAATGGGACGGTGCTTCAAAACTAATGGCACTATAGCGGAAGGGAAGTGATTCCATTATTCAAAC
The DNA here is from genome assembly GCA_000934665.2 of Catajapyx aquilonaris. Classification (NCBI taxonomy): domain Eukaryota; kingdom Metazoa; phylum Arthropoda; class Diplura; order Dicellurata; family Japygidae; genus Catajapyx; species Catajapyx aquilonaris. The sequence continues at coordinate 14,648 of JYFJ02001945.1, read as the reverse complement.
TAAAACAAAAATGTAGGGAGACAATTTTACGCCGGAGCCCCAAGATCGATGGCACTAAAAACTGGCAGAAAAGGGTCGAGCAAAGTTCACCCTGGCCAGCACCTCTGTGATAACAGCAATGATATGCAACAATAGATAATTATGCGAATGTATTGTTACAGAGTGGTCGAAAATTTGCATCTGTGGTTACTATATGAATCAATTGCATAATTTTGTTAAGGCAAAATAATTCGATTCAATCATTATTAAAGAGCAATTTTCTCAACTTATAAGTACTCCAGACCAGTACAAAGTTCTGGGTAGCCTATAAACCACGCATATACTATCAAAAAGGCAAACATAAAAGAGCCCTTTTTGCTTCCCATTATTTTTTTCATGGTGGAAGCCTTAATTCACTTGAGATAATATGCAATCACGCAACCCCTCCCTAACTTGTGACAAACCGAATTTACTCAGCACTATACGAACTGGGGTACATGTTGTGAAGCAACCGCCAACTCTGAAAATGTAGGCCGCATCCCTTCTCTCTCGTATAATAAGTTTGTCAACTTGAATTTGCAACGAGGTCTACCTTCGACTGATTAAAGTTCAGAAAAGGACGCACTTGCGTGTGGGCACACCAAAGTACACTCTAACTTAACACTTCGCATCGCTCGGTTCTTCAGAGGCCAGATAATAAGCAACTGTGTAATTAAAATGTCAAGAGGAACGGTGTATATGGCACGTTATGTTACTTCAGATAATTAGGTGCAATTTACTTATGGTAATTTAGATTATGCTTGACACGCAGCTTGCGTGCGTGTTACATTGAGAAGATGTACTGTACAGTGTACATTCATGCTTGCTCATGATTGCTCTTGCACATGTTGAGTAATGAAATTGCCACAATTAACTCTAGACCAATTTTATCTCAGAAATTTGCTCACTTTTTGGAACACTTCGTAGTTCAATGAGGCACAATCACTGTGGTTTTTTTTTGTAATTAATTTTTTCTCGAGTTTGAACCTACCTGGCTTCTTTTTGTTAACTACCCAACATCTCTAAAAAATGGCTGCGTGAATTTTCTACTGCGACGTACGTGCCTAAGGGTTGCCCAAAGCGAACCTCTCTCTTCAGCACGGTTCCAATCAATAAAAGTTCGTTTTTTAAATATTAGCTTCTCATCAACTTGGGAAAATACTCCACGACGCATTTTCGGCTGAACCAGCATTGAAACTGACAGCGTATTTTTTGCATTTGAATACTAGAAAATACTGTAGTACGTTCGAGCAACACTTTCGACGTTACATTCAAACGTTGCAAACAATTTTTTTTATATAGTTAACTAAGTTCACTAAACCTGATGTGCAACTACTTTACTCAGCCTACAGTCACCCATTGAAAACCTCTAGTTCAGACAACACCGAGGCTTGCTATACCTGCATAATGAGACATTATATTTCCCTTTTTGAAACTTTCTGCATTTATACCGCCCAGAGGTTGTTGACATTGCAGTGAGGAGACCTTTCACACATTTTGTCGTGCACTTTTCATCGTTCCGCCCTTCGACATAATTCATGAACATGCATGTGAGGTTCACTGTCCAAGTCCCCAGTTTACTCCACAACCGTTTTACGCATGGGAATAACAATGAGAACTACATTCATTTATTATCGCTGTTTGCTGATTGCTGGGGTAAACAACCCATTACATAATATATTCTGTGTTTTATGTCGTATAGCCTATATACAGGAAAGGGTGTTGACTCTGCAGTGCACATACCTCATGCACATTTTATTAATATGCACATAACTACAAAGAGATGATTCATTATAATGATGGTTCGGCGGTCCCGGATTCTGCTAGGCATAACTTCCCTTTGATATACAATACTAATTAAGTGTGCAATATTTCTTCTGTAAGTAACCATTAGAGCGGGAGAGAGCGCATGACGTCGGATTCAGTGAATCAGGACAGCGTTTCAAGTGGTCTGTAAATAGAACGGGGGAATGAGAGTTTCTAGAGCTAGAGACGTGCTGGCCTACCAGGAAAATTGGATTTCCTGCACCTGATCCGCTGGTAAGTAGGTAACACTTGATACACCTCCGCTAGATAGCTTCCAATTTAGAAACTTCACTGATGCAATAGACACTGCATTAATGAACTTTACCATTTGCCTCCCTGTAATTAGTTGACAGATCCAGGAAGCTCGCTGTTAATAAGACGCTGTGAACAATAACTTCGGCAAGTAATAATCGACTCCTTCGTAATCGATATCAAAATTCTAATAAGTTATGCGCAGCTTGAGAATGACATCTTGACTATTGCTTACTATTCATGCGAAGCAGCGATTACACCACGGATTTATCTGCAGGGTACTTGTTAATTGCAATATTGTTGCTCTCGAGTTGGATTATCGCTCAGAGTGTATCAGTCGCAAACTGCTGCTTTATAAAATAATCACAGTAGATATTTTTTTTGTTGAAGCCACAATTCTCTGCTAATTACACTGTAGATTTAATTTGGAAAAATTGGGGTAAAATTCCATCTGTCGTAAAGAACAATAAATGTCTGCAGCACGTTCGTAGCAGAAGAAAGATGGTGTCAATCTGTTCTTTGGTTTCAGTCGCGGTCGAACCTCGCATTTCATGCCGTCCACGTAAACAGAGGAAGAAAAAAAAACGAGGCTTAGCCCTCAACCCAACTTTTCTCGTTCTTGACGGATTGACAACGCAAGCGCATCTAACGTCGACACGAGAACAAACTGAAGGGCGTAGCGTGCTCAACCCCATGGCCTCTCTGCTCTAGACTCCTCCAATTCAGGACTGGATTTATGTCCCAACTGTCGAGCAATAGTCGTACAAGATGCCATTCCTGTGATGGACACTGGAACAACCAGGCGGGGGATCAGCCTCTTTCTCTTTTTTTGCTGGAGTCTTTTAATGTCTCTAGTTCACAGCTCAGAAATTACTCCAGAAACTCTTCCGGGATTGTTAACGGATCTAACAGGCTTTGTAATTCGACTGGGAAGCACTGATGCAAGATATAGTACGTGCTTTTTCGAAAAAAGATTGCACTAAAAGTAGCAACTTAAAATATATAACAGTCTATGCCAATAATATTGACAACTAAGTACAAATCAGTTTGAACACTCTGTATACAAAATATTAACAACACAAAGTGAGAGGATCCAAATCATTACAAAGCCTGGTATAACCTCCCATATTATTCGGGGAAAAGTTTTTAGCCTCCGAAAGTATAGACCTGTGGAAACTAAAACCCGTTTGTAGCAAAGCCTAACTCTCTAAAATTCTGTATAAAGCTGGCCTCTGCTTTGGCACACAGGACTCTGTACGGCTCTGCAATATTATGCAAAAACATTACACGTAAGTACGGTCCCACAAAAAAAACACCTTCACTAAATGATGAACATACGCAGTACTACCCTTTTCCAAGCTGCGTTTATGCGTAACACGGGGATAATATCTCCAGCCCAAAAATTAAATTATTCATGCCTTGTTTTTTTGTTATACGCAAAATGTGTCTGGTCCTCTAGTAACTTTTCTTCTCTTGCCATAACCTGCCACCAAAGTTCCATGCTTCCGTCGCCTTATTTGGCATAGTCACTCTTTTTTTTTGTTACAACTGCGTCACAGCACTTGTCCAATTTCACAGTGCATGCGGGAGCAGTAATGTGACTGCTGGTTGACACTTTAGCACACGCACAGTGCTTGGAATATACGCACCGAAAATGTAACCCACAGCGCGGGTTATATAGCCAGGGACATTAGAGAGGAAGTTGCTAGCGGCAATGACCAGGCGCTAATAAGTTCCCGAAGGATTCGGATAAAAAGTAGGTGCAAACACGAAGGTTGTCCGTGGGTACACAGCACCAACCGAGGTTTTTTTTTTTTTGGGGCGGGGACCTTTGGAAAATGTCGTGCCTGCATGCGTTGGACAGTGATTGCGACTGGGACGAGGAAATGTCCAGAAAGCATTGTTGTGTTTCTGGTGACAGGATTATTGTGAGGCATGAGCATGCAGTTGGATTAAGCCAAGTTAAGTAGAAAATACAGCAATGCACCACCATGTTTATTGATAGAAAAAACCACCAATTATTGACTCTATAAAAACCTTTTGGGTTTCACTGTTGTCCTTGTGAGAACCCTTTCTTTCTCAAAAGGTCCCACTTTGCTCATAAGACAAGTTGTTTTTTTTCAGCTCTTGAAGTGAACAAGCTAACCCTTCCCATATCCCCACCAGGGCCATTGAGTTTAAACTCAATGACCACGTCCTTATTGGCTACAAAAATAATGGTGTGGGGACTCCCCGGGTATCGGAAAATCGGTGCTGTTTCGTCTCAAATGGAGTTGGCTCATACATTTTTCATATAGTGCTGCCCGATAGAGTACATGTTATCAGATGGACCCTGGCTCACAACATCGGTGCAATATCTATCTTTAAACCGTCGATCTACCAACTCCCATTAAATAGTAACGGATCCAACAGTTGATCTAGGAATTGCACACTCAGTTCTAGAGGTCATCTTTGCATTATTGAATCTTTGGACGTTTTATTTTGTAGCATGGATATTTCTCCTAATAGGCTAATTCTCTCCGTCTGTTGTTTGTCCGACATGATAGTATCGCTATCCCTCGCACTGTGGCAGGAGTGTGCAGGGGAGTAGCGCCATCTATGCGTGAAGATTAGTACGAAGTGGTAAATCGGCGGGCCTTCTCCCATTAAAGTTGTTTGATTGTCACTGTCATACCGATTTTGGCAACATGTTTACTAGTATACTCCCCCAAAAAACTACATACTCCTCAAATTTTAATTCATTCATGTATGCACACTACTTCAGCATTTTCTGACACACCTCACACAAAATAATGGGTTTGCAGGGGGGTAGCCATTTAAAACCACCAGAAACAGTATCATGCACGTGATGATAAGTTTCAATATACGCGTTAAAACTGTTTCACACTGATATCACTTTTCGAGGCAAGGTTTAAACTGTATGTTTATTGTGTTTGGCGTTCGGTGTTTGTTGCATTGATTTATTATGGTATACGGTTGGACAGTTATTATAGCGCCCTGAATACACTGGGGGTGGTCCCCCGGTCCAGGACATTTATAAACTATTGCTTTCATTATTCTGCATGGATTTGCTTCCGGCTGCTAGGCCACTTGACACTGACGCAATTCGGGATGAAACCTGCGCACCAACCAACCCCCTGCAATACACGGGGCTTGAAGGCAAGTATTAAATTAGTTCCTATTGCAAAGGGATTGCTTGCGAATTTAAAAGCGGTCGGAAGCCTGTCGCACAACTTGCGATAAATATTTGCAGACTTTTCACACTGCGCCACTTTGTAACTCTGGAAAATTATTTTTGGAGGGAGCAGAAAATATATGCTCTGCCACTTTCATAACAATGGGGATGCAAAATTTGTGTAAACTGCGATTTGTCAGTTAATGGCTGTAATTTTTAGTAGGGTGGTCAGGTAATTCTTTAGCGAAAGGTATATAATGATTCATTTTTGGAATGGTACCGAGAGCAGAGGGTGTTCTGGTCACGGCCATGGCGCTAATTAGTTTCGGATGAACACTGTGCGTGATAGCTGTTTGCATCTGTCCCTTTTGCCCGTTAATGAGCGAGGCCTCATTAATAACCGCTCGCACACCACCCTCCTCAGGCCTACTCCCATGGGTGCACTTCAGATGTATAGATTACACTGGATCATTGAAGTGAGAGGCTCCTGCTGTAGTACGTATGAGGTCGACTGCTCTGGAAAGGTCTTGCCAAAAAACCGGGTGAGCCAAAAGCAATGTGCTAGCTGATAGGATTTGAGTACTGATAGCTCGTAAACCGCAGGAATAATAGCTTGCCACACCTTTTGTCAGGACTGATAAGCTGTGCAATGTGTTCGGGCAAAATGGGATCAATTATTTTGTACAATACGCAAGGGTTTGTCAGTAAATCCAGTACGGCAGGTAGAATCTATGCATCCGGATGGAATAATTAGATTTAGGTTAAGTCGCCGTTTGAGTTATAGGAAATATCCTTGCACAGTAGGCAACAGGTACGCCATAAAACCAACAGGATATTCCTCATAATTCGTATGGAAACGTCGCCAAAACTTAATTGGCTCCCCATGGCATAATGGCGCCTCGAGCAAAAAAAAAATGATGAAAAGTTTCATCTTGGAATAATTCAATATGACACCATGTACTGTGTTTCAAAAAAACTAAACAGGTTGCATTCCAGTGTCCCCTTTCGGTTCAAAGGCCCACAAAAATTTCAAGTTGAAAATTCCTACTTTGTCCATAACATGGCATCCTAGCATGGAACTTTAATGTTCAATAATTATTTTTAAAATAAATCCCCCTCTGAACTGCACATTTTTAAAAACAAAATTGGGCAGCAAAACCAATCCATAATCAATATATCAGAAAAATTCATTTCAGCAGGTTTTTTTTGTCGCCAGGAATTTACATATCCTCCTTTGGGTTGTCCGGAGTGGGTTGCACAGTGTAGCCAACCTTATTCTATCTGTCCTGTCCCGCTGGGGGTCACGTCCCCGATTCCGCAGGGGTAGAATGTACTGTATATATCGAGCGGCCGTGGCAGTAATTAGGCGATAATTAGGTGGTGCTTGACCTTTCCTTTTGCCTGCCTTCTACTCTCTCCTGGGAAACGCCATAGCACAGTAAAATTGCTCGGTGGGTGGAATTGGGATCCCCCTACCGACCCCCTACAAAGCACTGCGGGTAATTAGACGAGTGCATCAGCTTGCAGGGAGACCAGGACTTCATGAGCCAGTCTCCTGGCAATAGAATTTTCTCCCATGCAATTAGGCGCACATGCTGTACGTTGCCATGAGGTGCAAATGGAATTTCTCGATTCGTGGGACGTACCTCTCCGGACATTCCCTACGATGCATTGCATGGATGGCTGAATTTATTCTAAACTTTCAAAAGTTGGGGACACTGTCATGGATAAATTTTTTAAACGCATTACGTACACTGCCTGATCATCAATAGACGGTCGGATTTTTTTTTTGCAGAAAAAGTAGCTTAACGTGTCCATCGGGTAATGTAAATAATGTCCTCTCGGTGCATTCCCTTATTAACAGGCTTTAATTACAGTGGCTGCCATAATCACTCGCTGATGTAGGGTAAAGTTATAAAGTGATGAGTGTAATTTACTCATACTGCTGGCGTCACATGCTTTGGGTGCAAAAATAAGCGCATTACGATATTTTTTTGCCCTTCGAAATTCACGACTGTAGGTCTTTCAGGGCCAGTTGAATGAATGCAAATTAAGAAGAAAATCTCGGATTATGTCAAACCGTCCATTGTGAACACCTGCATATTTTCACTAAGCACTTAGCAAGAGAGAAAATCGAGTGTTTTTTCCCGCATATTTAAGCAACGGTTTAATGGACATATTTTTCATTTAATGCAGAATATGTCGAGGAATTTTTTTAAAGTGAAAATGTGGAAGATTTAGCCAGTTACATAAATAAACGGGGGGGGGGGGGGATCCATTTGTACGTATACTAATTAATGAATAAATTGTTCAACAGACGTGGATGGAAATTTGACTACTTTTTTGCATTCCTCTTAAGCATATTCATATTCCGCTTATAAATCTTCAGTTTTCACTCACATTTTCCACGTAGGCTACTCGTTCCACGTATTATTATATGAAAAAATTTTATTATTATTTATGTTGAAATGAAATTTTTGTCCAGAAATATACCACGATGTGATGTGGAAAAATAGTCGATAATTACATCAGTTTTAAATTTTAATAAAATGCGTTCCTCCTTTTTTGCTGCTCAATATTTCTCCCGCTTATTAATGCTCAAATGGAATGAGAGTGCTGAGAATCAGTTTTCCTTATTCACTTTACACCACAAAGGACCATCATAAACACATTCGCTTCCTCTGAATCACTTGGGGAAGTAACATTGTGCGCATACTTTCTGCATAATTAATACCTTTTGTGCGTAACGTCGGAATGTCTGGGAATAGCTAAAAGGTTGAGCCCGAGAGTGCAAACCGCCTTTGATGGTGTCACCGCCATACAGTACCGGAGGAAGAGAAAACCCTATTCATATGACACCCATTGAAACCTGTGATAACTTCTAGAAAATGTGCAGCTCATTGCTTCAATTATTAAAATATATCCTTCTTGTATCACCCTGTACTTTTTCTGCAAAAAAAACACACATTTGCAAAGAAAAAATCTGCTCTGGAAAAATCCGGTGCCGCCATTGCCATTAGGCTAAAATCAATGCCGTTTTGATCATTAATGAATGTCAGCAAAATCCCCCGGCTGCAAATGAAGTCAAGTGCCTGCCGGATTGCACGACAACCTCCAATGGAAAACTAGGCCACTCTCTTCCAATCAGATGACATATGCCTGATCACTCTTTGTTTTTTTAAATAAAAAATATGCTTCATCCAGTCACATTATTTCAGTTAATCTGAACCATCCTGTAGTTCAGAACTCACCCCCCCCCCCCAAAAAAAATCCCAAACTCTCAACAAATCCCTTTTTGGCTGCGGCGATCCAAACTTTTTTTTTCCCCCCTTACAGAACCCCCCCAACACCTTTTACAGGTAAAACCCCCAGTGGAAAAATAGTTTGGACCTCTTTCGCTCTGATCACAAAGCACCCTGTGGGAGAGAAATGACGTCACTAGCACGAACAGGTTTTTTTCGGGAAGGATCAAAAGCTTCGGCGGTCCTTTTTGCAGCTCTGTTGAAGCCAATCAAATACATAGCTTCGGTGTCGCTCTTGCTACTTTTTTTTACCGTTCTTTTTTTTCCAGGTATTTCCCACCAGTTATCGCTCGGCCTTCGATTTTATACCAGGGTAAAAACCCATGGCAAATTAAATTAAGCACAACATTATGTTGATCCCCCCCACCCTCCCGTGCCAATTAAACACGCTTATTGAATCTGGCTTGAATTTAGACTTTCCCAGGTCCCCCCGGTGAATGTAAGTTAATTCCAACGTTTGCCCGTGTAAACAAAATGATGTTCAATTGCATAATTCTCTGCAGGGCCACACAAAAAAAAAAAATCTTCCCTTTTTTCACTAGTCTCTCTATCTAACTTTGGAGGGATGCGGCCAGCGAGATAATTATGCCCCGGTTCCAATCCCAGCTACTTGAAAAGAAAGCAAGGGTGGAGGAGGAGGGCCCTTTGAATCTAACAGATTCTTATCACGTCTACTTACACAGCTCATGACTACCGAAGGAGTTTGACTGCTGTGCAAGAAAATGGGGACCTAGGAAGCTTGTGGGGGGCCTCCTGCTTTGTGAAGCCTTCAATAATGCATTACCCTCAACTTCACTATAATCAAACGCGTGATCCGCATGTTGTTATGTCCGAATCCAGAGATTGTGTTGGGCTAGTCCCCCTTTTTGTTTTCATTTTGACTACTTTCTGCTATGCCTGAGAGATCTTGTTTATTTCGGGGNGGGGGGGGGGCTAAACCAGGTTAGTGTGTCCTTCTCAACACGAGTGTAAAGCATTGTCCTGAATATCGAGAGCTACCCTCGTGGCTCTCTTGTTCAACATGGAGTCTAATTTCCAGGATGAATATTCTACACATCCGAACACTGTAACTTGTTCACATCCCACGCGGTAAACTTTCGCAACTAAAGCACTTCATAGTTCACATACAAACTTGCAAGTTGAAGAGGTAGAATGGGTCCTATATCATCAGAAAGTCCTGATTGAGTGCCAATTAGCATCACAATTAAGTTCAATTAGTTGGGCTCGTTGCAGACATGATAACTTGTTTCAGGCTTCAAGTACATTACCCTTAACATGTATATATACAGTATGTATGTGTCGAGGTTGTTTAAGCAGGTTTAGGTAGTACACGGCGCGGCGTGAAGACTTTTCATACTAAAGTTTCTAGGACGCATGCGTTGAAAACTGCTGGGTAGGGTGGGCGGAAGAGGGGGATGAAAAGTTGAGGTGTTGGGTCATTTTCATTTTTTTTTTTTTTTTTTTTGCAAATCCAGATATTTGTTTGTGAAATATGAAACCTAAACGTCATAGTTTTTACTTATACCACACGTCGCGGGAACAATAAGCGGGCAGGACCAATCAGAGGACTGGGTCAAATAGCGAAGGATTTTAATATTATAGAAAAGCGGTTTCCAACCAGTGGGACGTGCGTGGCTGCGATAATTTTTATCAATTAAAAATAACTAAAGGTAAAAAATATATAAATAGAATAAATTTTATAGGAAATTTCTTCACGGCGGTTCTTTTTTCAACGCCTACTACAGATGACTTGACTATCATGAAAGGGGGTCGCGACCCGAAGGTTGGGAACCACTGTTATAGATGAACAGACATGTTTTTCATTGAACCGATATCAGCAGATGAGCTCACTTTTCGGGGAATAAAAATAGACAATCTGCGATGAAGGTAAGAAACATGAGACCTCACCCTCAGGAGAAAATGTATTCTGATATCAACTGCAGCTCTACGTTTCTCTATGACTACCCTCAAGGCATGACATTCATGAAGAAACAATCGTCTAATAAAACACTGGAGGAAAACAGGGTGTCTTGCTCCTCCAGTAATCCCTGTGACACCTGGCATAATTTACAACTTGAAAATCCAGTTATATAGCATCGACTATATTTTGTCTTTGTCATCACATCCTCCTGGTACGAATAATAGTCTTCTGAGATTATTACAAGAGGTTTCCCCCCCTGGAGATGTACGAAAGAAAAAAACCTGTCCTCATTGTCTCCGTACATCCCTCCCATTACATCTCTAATTCTATTATATTTCCCCGGAAAGCTTTTGTTGTGAAATTAGGGTTTCATTGTGATAAACCTTAGGAGCAACAAGAGGCAGAGATTTGTGGAACCAGGTGATCCTCCCCTATACCCCCCACACCCCTTTCTGGTCTCTCACCCACCCACTCTCTGTCCACCCACCCACCCGAACCCAACCCAGAGAGAGAGAGGGTCGATAAGCTGGGAGGAAGGGCATGCTTGGTTTATATGGGGAGAGGAGAGCATGGCAGGTCTTTGGCCCCGCTTTTCACCAAGGGAAAACCTGCTAGTTCGCAACCAGCCAGCCAGCCAAATGGAACACCTGGTTGCCACCCTCTCCGCCCACCCACCCAAACTTCGACATTGCAATTTCAATTCCATCTATCGTCTCCACAAATGGAGGGGTGGTGGTCGGGTGGTGGCAGAAGGAAACCCGCTGGATTGGAACAGAAAAGGAGGAGAGAACTGGAAGAAGAAAAAAAAAATGTCTGGAAGTGTGACAAAGTTATTAAGCAGCTGGCATCAAAATGGTTTTAAAATAAATAAATAAAATTATGAAATTGCAAACACATTAACCACACTTGCCGCTATCAATCCTTAGCTTGTCATTTCTCATCATGACGGTTCTGCCTCTGGCAACAAGTCTACATTTTTAAGCAAATGGTGCATGAAATTGTACGGATTGGATTTATAAGGCGGTCCTCAGCTTCTACGCAAATTCAGCGGTTTGCAACCCCCCAAAAAAATGTGAAGGTTTAGGGACTATGAATAACTTGAGTGTGTCAGAAACATTCACGAAGCAGGAAATATGGCTTTGATGTGGTGCAAGGGGGGGGGAATGGAAATGCTAATTGTTCATTTCCATAACAAAAGCCACAAGAATCAAAGCATCATTCTAGTGCCAGTAGGTAGCAAATAGTATAGCATCACATTGGCATATGATAAGCCAATTTTCATCCACATAGGCAGTCGACATAGTAGATAACTCTTTCATATACATATTCTCACTATAACAAATTGTAGCGATAAATTTTCCTATAACTATTGGAATGCCAAAAATTGGGAATCGAACTCAGGACCGCTCTGATTAAACTGTCATAAACTTGAGCGGAATCTGGAAATGGTGAGAAATAAATACAGAGTGAGATTTCATATATGTATTTAAAGTACTGTTCATAATAATTTAATATAGTTACAAAAATTTGGGCAAGTAGTCAGAAGTGATGGCACTGTCATTACAATTTGAAAAACTTGCACAGTACCAGTACAGTGGGTGGTGGTTACAAATGCTTGAAGATTTTGTCAAAAAATCAGTATAGAGGTTGATGTGTATGTTACAGCAACACAATATTCATCCATTTACCTGACAACAACTCAGATAGAAACATTGATGTGGTTTCAATTGGCTAGGAAGTTTCCATGTTAAATCTGAAGCATCGCCAGATTTATAAAACCATCGGCATTAATATACTGGACACTATTCATTACTGTCATTACATGTTCACACTTGATCTGCTTCAAGTACAGCAGCATACACTTCTAAACGTATCATGTCAGAAACCATGTTTGAAATTTTTAGACTTTGTAATAAAATTGCACTGGCATGCTAGACATGGACACACATGATTTATGGATTTGTTTGTGCAACATTTCAAGACAAACATGATTACTACAGTAGTTAAGTTGCACATTTAGCACAGGGTACAATGAGGGGAAGTACAATTGGGACCATACCTACATGAGCCGATATACATTAAGGCTACATAATAACCATCTCGATCCCCTCTCAAACACCATATATTATAATTATATATCGTATTATTTAAGTCAATAACATTGTGAACCTCCCAAGATTTATTCCTACAGAGTGTGCTCCAATTACTTTTGTGAATATGTTTCCAGTTTGTCACAAATTCTCTGCCACAACAGGTCGATGCAAACTTAGCAACTCTTCCTGCGAAACCTTCCAGTAAATTAAATATCTCTTGAAATCAAAATAAGCGCTCACAACCATGGTTATAAGGGGTGATAGAAATCTGGCAGCAAAGGGCTTGAAAACTTCCCTCACTTGGGGCACGTAATATATATGCCTAAGCAAATAAGGCAATCAGGCACCCTCTGAGAACCTCAACGTTTAGCAAAAAATTTACCCGAGTTGTTAGAGTCACAAATATACGTGGTAGTGAAATTATCATATCAAAGCTATGGATGCATTTTACGTGACAAATATCACTCAAACAGTGGTTTGCACAATAAATCCTGATGGAATTTTCTGTGATATATGTAAATTTTTCACAGTATCTAGCCCCCAACCTCTCCCATGATATTTCCTTGAAATGCAGTTGATGAACTATCCACTCAATTTTAGTGTTTGTCCACGAGCAAGACCTGCGTCGATCTTCACCACATGCTGTAATCAATGTCATCACTCTCGAAGGCCAAGAAGAAACCAAGGATCGTTAAGAATGTCACTATGTTGCCTGATATAACCAGTCCGCAAGCACCCCATTCAATCTGAAAAAGAAGCAACAAATAAGTACGGCACACCTGGGACACACCTGCAACCCCTTCTCACTGCATGAGTTTAGCCAAATAAAATTTTCCTGTGGACTAACAGTCCACTGGCCTATCCCTAAACAATCCTGCAACTAAAATGCTAAAGTATTTGTGAATTTTCTGCCAGTTGAAGTAACCCAATTTTTAAGATGGACAATAGAGAAAATAATAGAAACAGTACAGTTAGGAAAAAGAAAAGTGAGTGTTCAGCATATAGGAAGAAGCAAATGATTTCTTTGGTATACTTGTAGAAATCCAGGGAGATCAGTCCAAAGGTCAGACTTCAAGATAATATTTTTCTGTAAAGTGCCTAAGCAAATGCACCTAGTCAGTCATCATTTCCCACATTTCGTTCGGCCACTGGCAGCAGTTGGTATGACCACCTATAAGTTAGTACCAATTGTGCATTTTCTGTTTAAAAAACAAGTGGCAGCCTTATCCGAACCCCTCCCACTGCAATGACTTAGGGCAATTAGAAGCTCAGCAAAACATGGAGTTGTCATGTTTCACATAAGATTAATGCCAAAGTGCCTTGACACACAACAACTCTGTGTCTTGATGAGTTTCTTATCAGTTATCACACTCACTGACTCAGTTATCGCACTAGGTTGTCCGGAGAAGGTAGCAGTCAGATAAGGTGTTGGGACAGAATCTTCCTTCAAACAAAAAAATGCTCAAAGCCTCTAGCAATATTGTCAATAGGTGGAGTCTGAATTGGGCCATCAGCTGTGTCATAAAGATTATGAAACCCCTTCAGGCATGTACCAAGGAAATGCAGAGCTTTTTTTTTTTTCTTTCCGCAGCAATGAGACAAAATTTATTGGAAAAGGAAGACACGACATGGTTCAGCCTACACTATGGAGCCATGACTGTGTCTATGAATGTTTCTAATAATTCCAGGTAGGAGATGAATACACTATCGCTAGGCCTGGAGAATAAAACTGTGATACCAGAGTCCTTCTTGTATTTGACCATGAGATTCCTTACACCTTCCTAGAATTTTTTACATCACTCGTACACACATAGTTGCATGATTCAGCCAGAACTATGCATCATCAGCAGCTTTATTTAACATGGTCGGCCTGCAGCAATGGCCACTTGGCCGACAAACAATGACTTCACATTTCATTCCAGCCAGAACTATGCTGTGCCTTCATTTTCCAAGATACAGATAGCCCCCATTTTTCAACAAGGTTAAAGGCTGGTATCCACGTACGAGAATCTCGCATACGAGGAGCCGCGAGGAGCCAACTGCGCATGCCCAGATTCGAGGAAAGGGGAAAAAGTAGAAAA
>JYFJ02001944.1:0-66037 GCA_000934665.2 Catajapyx aquilonaris | reverse complement strand
CTCGAACCGCAAGCATGGAAAAATGCGAGCGAAGAGAATGTTTCTCGAACCGCAGGCATGGAAAAAATGCGAGCGAAGCGAATGTTTCTCGAACCGCAGGCATGGAAAAAAATGCAAGCGAAGCGAATGTTTCTCGAACCGCAAGCATGGAAAAATGCGAGCGAAGAGAATGTTTCTCGAACCGCAGGCATGGAAAAAAATGCGAGCGAAGCGAATGTTTCTCGAACCGCATATTTTTTTTCTTAATTTTCTTTCAGATTTAATAGTTATCCCTATAGTACTTTTTTTTAAAAACAATCCTTTCCCTTTCCATGTGCGAGAGAAGACCCTCTCGTAACAATGGGTTGGTTCCCGGACGTTCAGTGACCTAGTTCTGGCCCCTGGGGTTCATCTAACTTCGAATCTCTCTCTCTACCGGCGGCGGTGACCAGAAGACCCCCTTTTTGTTCCGGGCGTGTTTAATATGCTCCACGTCCGTCCGGGATGTGTTTTGTAATAATTGGCAATTATTAACACGGGGTTGAAAATAGTGAGAAATAGTTCCAACCTTGACTGATTGTGACTGCAACGGCTTCCACGTCGTACATCTGTCCGAGGTCCACCTGCCACCAACGGTTGTCCACACTCTTGGGGGTGAAACTGCACGATTCAGGGTTTCCATCGACAGCCAGTTCGGCCGCGTAGCTCCAGAGGGTCGCTGATTGTCGAGCTTCCTTCTCTTTGGCCACGTTCAGTTCTGTGGACATAAAACAGTTCCCTTACTGTCAAAGACCTGAAGCTCAAATTAGCCTCCAAGACAGGTGCGCCTGTCTTTGAGGCTAATTCAGCTTCAAGTGTGCTACCTTACTCCTTGACTGTACGACCAGTGTATGACACATTTGGCACTAGATTGAACTGAAATTATTAGCACCAAAGGGTGACATACCGCATCTGGGTATCCGTCCTGTCCAGGTTCCGTCGTCTCGGCACCTCCTGACCTCTGTGCCGATCAGAACGAAGCTGTGGTCACATGAGTACCGGACTTCTTCTCCGGGATAGTACAAGGAAGGTCCGTTGCTCACTGATCCGTTGGCAGGACGACCCGGAGGACCGCATTGCTTTGGCTGCATACCTGCAAATATTTGTCTTCATTTTAATTAACAAAAACGGCAGTAATCACTAATCACCAAAGCATTCAGGAAAATGTCAACACTTTCATTCATACGCACCTTTCAACAATTACCGGTAATTTCCGCCGCCATTTTCTCGCTCATTGTAATAACCGACAAATTTAATCAAACGTGCCCGTAATTTCTTCCGGTGTGCTGATTACTCTGTATGACTTTGACACTTACCGCCGACATTTAAACCCTGCCGCCCACGTCTACACCCACACATTTTCTCGCACCGGAGATGCAATTGTTGCTCCTCTATTATTTGCACCGCCCTTTCAATTGCTGGGTAAACAGGCTTTCAATGTGCAATCGTATAGATCGTGAAGTGAAATCTAGGAAATACAGCCATGGCCAGGGGTGGTACAAGACCGAAAATTATTAATATTTGGACAGTATGAGTAAGGTATAAAATATAGATGAACGCAACCAAGTGCGCACCACAGTTCGCGCAGCATGCACGGTTAGAATTATCAATAATAGCTGGCAAGGTCTCTGTATAGAGTATAGTGTGTGTACTAGTAAATCAACGCTACACTATTTCCAACGCTACGCTTGATGAGGGGGGAACAACATGACCGACATTTGCCTTAGCTCTGAAACTAAACTCAGGCTACAATTCTGAATTATTTTGCCTTAGTTATTTTATTTTATTATTAATTACTATGATTATTTTGGCTGAATTAGTTTGGCTCTCCAGCCTCCAGGGGAGTAACAATGGAGCTGCGCGAGTGTGGGTGCGCAATTGGTTGTGCTCGTTAAAAAATTTCATCTTTAGAATTATTTACGACAACAATCAGAAACACGTGATTGCTTCTGTCTGGTGAACCGCCCACAAGTGAAAGCAATCTCATTACAAGTACGCTTTTACACACACCAATCATGATTTATGTTAAACGGAGTGGAACAGACTGTTCTTGCTTGGTAGATGGAGTTTGGGTGGTAGAGCCTATTGCGTAATGCCAAAGAGTCAAAGGATGGAAGTAAACTGCGAGATGATTACTTCCTTATTATGAAACACACCCTCTCCTAACTTGGGATCGGAAGCAGGTGATTGCCAAGTGAGATTTAAACCATGGAAGTTAACCGAAGGTTGTAACGTATCCCCAGTCATGTTTTGATTACAAACCGATCAGTCAAAAATTATTATGTGTTAATTTGAATTAATGGCAAATTATTTCCCAAGAAGAGCGCAAAAACTGCGGAAGTGCGAACTTCAGTGTGCTAATTATGACATTAAAAGCGGCAGGAAGCTGCTTATGAAACTATTATCTTCAATCCAGACCCCCTTCTTTTTTTTCTTGTGTGCACAGTAGCGCAGGCTAAACCCTATGTCTTTTTTTTTTGTTTCCTAGAATGTATTATCTGGATCTTGACCCATAGGATGGGAATATTGCGAAACGGTCACTTCCCACGTGAAACACGCCACAGTCCCCATATTTTTCTTTTTTGCAGGTTCCTACTATTTAATTAGCGCCATTGTTTGAAACTACGGTCTTGAGCAATTGTGAGAATGATTCAAGTACAACTTCACGACACAAAATTTTGGTCATGGTCACTTTTTTTTTTTTTTTGCTGTGTCCGGTCCAGCACATCTGGTTGTTGACAATTCGATTGACTTTGATGGTTTTTTCTTGGGTTTAATCTTCAAGATCATCGGGTAAGAAACCTGCGACCGTGAAGGACGCGCACCTTTTATAGTGTGGGGGGGCGCTATATGGTGACCACAAGGCGACATTGTAATCTGCTTGTTACGAACTAGTGGGCTGGGAAGAGTTGGAAGACCTTCAGTCTGTCGTTAGCACACTTGGGGAGTTGACCCTGACTCAGATTTAACCTGGACTCTAAAATGATGAAAAATTAGTCGATTTGTTTTTTTTTTGACGAGTGCAACCGAGTGCGCACCACAGTTCGCGCAGCTTGCACGGTTGGAATTATGAATGATAGCTCTCTGTATAGTGGAGGGACTGGTAAATAAGCGCTGTACTTATTTCCAGCGCTATGCTTGGGAGATGAATATGGCTATGAGTCCGAATTAATTTTTAATAATTAATTAACTACTAATTTTGTCACCTGGGGAGTAACCAATGTGGATGCGCACTCCATTGCGCTCGTTAAAAATTCATATGCATAAATATTTGCTCGTTGTTTATGTTCAAATGGGTTTGAAGCCAAATCTGCAAAAGAAACTATAGGCCTTTATAATATTTGTAATATTTATTTATTTATCTACAATATTATGAAAGGCTAGTTTTCTTGTTTGTTTGTCCATATTTTGGCTTCGTGGCCATTACATACCCACTTGAACATCAAAAAAATGAGGTAATATTTATGTAGACTGTGGTTCAATATGAAAATATTTTTATGGAGATCCTATTGTGAGTGTACAAGATTTATTATGGAAGTTGACTAACCCCTTTTCTGTGCATTGTGAGTAACCACGTGGCGCCTGTGATCCTGGTGAGGTTTTGGTGCTCAATAATGATTTTTGTGACTCACATGGTGGGACAACAACCAAGCCCATATACGACGTGGTGGCACCAACAGAAATTGATCCATTGACTCACATAATGTATAGTTTCGAGAGAGAGAGAGAGAGAGAGAGAGAGAGAGATAGCTAGAGAGAGAGGGTTATATTGGGAGATGTGGAGCGTTAATTCTCTTCACACGTGGCTGACAATGCACGATATTAATGACAACACTAATAAAGTTGGCAGTTGTAATTATGTAACTTTGCCCGCATTTTTGGGGGGATCCAAATAATAATGACATCGCACTTGTTTTATTGCATCGTGGTTTTGTTTTGAAGCTCCGGCTAGGCAATGAGAGCGTGTACTCCGCTTAATCATATTTTGACATGACCGTATCATTATTGTGAGGGGCATGAGAGAAAGCATATGCAATCGGTTAGCACACGGTACTTATAGTATGCTGAGCTATGCCGGGGTTGTCAGTTCGAGCCTCACTTGGGCATTTTTTTCCCATGTTGTTTTTTATTTTATTTTGTTATTTTTATGTTATTGGTCATTTTTCCTATTAGAGGCTCCTTTATGGAATTTAATTCATAAATTTAATTTGTGAAAGTCAGTGCTTTTTTTTTCCTGACGTCAATATCTACGATTCGACTACCGTCTCGCTTCTCCGATGCCTTTCGTCATATGCTAACTGGATAATACAGTACTACCACGTGTAGCATGTAGTCTGCTATGAAAATAAGAGGGTGTGTTAGTCCGTTTGTTAACATTCATTTAATGTTGGTACAATTTAATACCGCTAAGTATAAGATACGTAACGTCCAAGTGCGCAACCATGTGCTTCTATGTGTGTCCGACCCTTCAACGGTCCGACCGCCAAGAAGTAGGCTACCAGATCTTTAAAATCAAAATCAACAAAATATTACGCAAAAAAATATATAGATTTCAGGTGCAATTATTATAACTGATAATGCAAGCACGTATGAAATGATGCAGTTTTTTAAAGTGCAATTTTTTTCCTCGTTATTCCCCAGTTTTCGCTACTGATCGCCAAAAATCTGGCCGTAAAGTGACCTGTATATATTCCTCATGAAGTCATGCGCTGCAGAGGCATTGTCACTGCGAGGTACTCATTACATCAGGTGCCCCAGTGGCGCAATCGGTTAGCGCACGGTACTTATAAGTCAGTATGCTGCTGAGCTATGCCGGGGTTGTGAGTTCGAGCCTCACCTGGGGCAATCCTTTTGCTCCCCTCAGTTCATTTATTTTATTTAAAAATTAATCATGTTCTACTATGGCCTTCTAACTGTCTCATTAAATATAAATAACTATACACTGTAAACCGCAGAACATTAAAAGAGCATCACTATACTGCCTCTCCCATGGAGCATCAATTTTAATGCCCTTGTAATGCTCTCTTAATGCCTTTGTAATTCTCCTTTAATGTTTTAGTTGCTTTTTAGCAAACAAAAAAACATTACAAGAGCATCACAAGAGCATTAAAGTAATTCTCTTTTAATACTTTATGGCGCTTTACAGTTTACTGCGTAAATAGAATATAATAATTATAAAACAATCAAATATAAAAATAATAAATAACTAACTAAATCTCGAATAACTAGCTAATAAATGTCGAATAAGTGGCTAATAACTAGTCAATAAATAACTTAATAAATAGCCAATAACTATTAGTTGGCTAGTTATTGATTATTTAGTTATTTATTATCTTTTTCTATTTTATTCAGTTATTTAGTATACGTACCGGTATTTGATTCAGTTATTTAGTACATTTTATTCGATTATTTTATATTCGGTTATTTATTCGTTTTAGCAGTTATTAGCTATTGGCAATTTATTAGTAATTTAGTGGCTATTTATTTATTATAGCCAATAACTATATCTAATAAATAGCCAATAAAGTACTATTAAATTGCCAATACCTTATAGTATACTAATAGATTGCCCATAAATAGCCAATAATATAACTAATAAATTGAAAATTGCCCATAAATAGCTAATACAGTATTAACTAATAAACATCTATGAATGAATAACTAAATAATAAATAAATAAAAACTACTAAATGAAATAGCCGAATAAAATAAAATGACTGATAATTTTTTTCACACAGCTGGACACAGCTGAGTCAGTGAAGAACGTGTTTAGCAATGCAGTGCAGGTATGTCTCCCCCTCCCTCTGTACGGTGTCACATTTGTGAAGCTGCATGCTGGGGAATAAGAGATGTGCTTGGCAAGCGTAATTGATTAATCAACCAAAGGGGTGAGTCATACGGAGGGGGAGGGGGAGAGGGAGAGGGAGAGAGTTTAATAATGTGGAAGGGTAGAAAAATACGCACGTTGCTAAGCTGGATTCGCAGAGAGGAAAAGGGGTTGCGCGCCCCTCTCCCTATATGTTACGCTTAAATCGGCTTACGTGCCGCCGTTTTTTGATTTAAATTATAAGAGTGTGTGCAGGGTCTGATATTGTTACCGAAGCTTTATGCGAAGCAATTCTGATGAGCGAGAATGGGGCCCCGATTTAATCAGTTGGAGGGAAAGAGGACTCATTAATGTCTTGAAATATTGCGTGGCTCAACGCACATTTTTTTTTTCATTGCAACGGTTTTGCTTTTTTGCGAATTGTGCCAATTGAGGCATAATGATTAAGTTACCGTTAAGTGGTTTTAGGGTGCTCCGATAACCTGACCGGTACTGTCGCGTAATCAGTACAGTGTAATTGCAGAAACGTTAGCCGTTTTAATAATACGTTTACGCGCAAGATCGTATCATAATTGCAGCACATTTATCGATGCGTTACCTGACAGGTGATTGGATTAATATGAGATGATCGTTAACATAATATTGTTGAACATTTTGGATGGCACTTGTTGTCTTCAAGTCCGTGATTTGTGTGACAATAATTTGCACCTCGTTCAATTGCACAAGCACTGTTCAACTCGGTTCAAAGTAGTTCGACCTTCAATTAGTAATGTAAGGTCGATTGTCTGCTAATTCGAAACTTTTTGTATACATCACGCACATGTTATGTAATACATTTTATCAGTATATAAACTGGGCAAAACCAAATTTAAATACAACCAGCGTTGAGCAGTAGTTAATAATTATTTATTTGGGCATGTGTTTAAAATAATCTTTATTTCAAGAATTGGCAACTTGACTTGTAATTAATTGTAACTGTTACTATGCCCTTTTTTAAAAATAAATTTCCACCACCAGACTGATAGTCAACCTTGCCTTTAATCATATTGTTGTAAGCCATTGTTGTATACCGTCATTTTGTACCGGAGTAAAAATAGACGTTTGTAAAAGCCAGATGCCCTTCACTTCTTAAGAGGTTTTAAAGCCACTGGTAAACATCATCCGCCTCTCTTTTTTTGTTGGTCAACAATCCACGAATAATGTTTGCCGACTTTTGTTACGCTGTATGCTTTAGGAAAGTAACTGTGCCCATAAAAATTCGGTTGCCCAGCGGTTCCTTCAACTTGACTGCTAAAATGCAGGTCAAAACCTGGAGGGGATTGACCCTTCTCTTATATAATTAAAAGCACTACACAATCCTAAAATTACACTCGCGTATTGTTGTCTTGGCTCCCTTCCATGCTCCTTCGTGGGAGGAACAACTTCTATTTTTGGGTGTCACTCTACTAACAGTTATAATGTCACCCTCTCTCCAAGGCTTATCCGCATAACAATAGATTCGTTTATAAACTCAAACCGAACTGACCTTTACAATTATTTGCGATCACTGCATATGTATCACTTTCAATTGCAGATTGCCGATAAATGCTCGAGCACTTTACGCAGGAAACGCGTTGCATCTTGTCGCGATTGAATCGTGATTGGTCTTGATTGGACATGGTTATGCAACATCGTTTGTTGTGTGTGTGACATCAACGAGGTCGGCCCCTTTTATTATTTATATTGAGAGCATTTTTGTCCGGGGAACTGTCCTTGGTGTCTCATTGTTGCATACCCTGTACCCTGCATTATTTTGTGGGACAAACAGTGAGTTCAGTGTGGGAAGGGTGCGTGGGCTTCAGACAAATTGAATCAAGGGCGCAGCTTTCCCATTAAAGATTAAGAAAATTGCCTCCGGTTACAAAAATGGCCTCCTTTTATTTTGACTAAGAGAGAAATTCAAGCAGCTGGCTCTTACTAAGTACAGGGTGATCCCGACTTAACAAGTCTCATCCTTCATGAATGAAACATGAACAAATCGTCAAAATGTATGCGGGGTCGGACACGGTCTGGTAGATTGCGGGGCCTGTAAAAGGGCAGGACATTGAATCACGACATTTATTCGCAATTCCGTGACCTTGAGGGAAGTGCAGGTACAGGATGATTCATACGGTTCAGAAAAAAAAATGTAGAGCTACACTTCCCTTCGAACTAGACACCTTCCGCGTGTTGTGCAAAAAGAAACAAGTAGGTCGAGATCTTGCACCTTGTATAATATCTGAGCACGCGAGAAAATGTCGCAAAAATTGTTGAGTAAACTAGTGCACGTGCTGTTGACATTGTTGTAGGCTACTGTCAGTTTAATCCGGTATTTATTATATTATTATTTATACTTATTATACAGGATGACTCTAAAGTCAGGATGCTATCTGTAATTGGATGGTATATTGTTGGTTTCCAATAATTGTGCCAACTGGCAGATTGTTGTCAGTCAGTAAAGTAGAACTTCATACTGTTCGCATTTGGGAGTTGGTACAGCTGAAAACCAACAATACAGTCAAATTACCTAGATGTATCCTGACTTATTAGAGTCACCCTGTATTATTTATACTTTATTTCATTTAGTTATTCATTTTAATTGTTATTTAGTTATTTTATTAGATATTTCAGTTATTTTATTAGCTGTTTAGTTATTTTATCAGTTTTGTATTTTTAATTTTAATTTTTTACTTATAGTTATTTTAGTTATTTATTTCGTTATTTTATTAGCTAGCTATTAAGTTAATTATCTTTTGTAATATTTTATTAAGTTATTTTATGATTATATGCTATGCTTGAATCTCATTGAAATTGCCCGAAATCTCAAGGCCACGCTCAGCCTAACTTCCAACTGACGTCATCACAGCTTGTCAGCTCAACTTCCGCTGAAACTTCCGGTATCTTCCCCCCGCCAAAAAAATTCAAAAAAAAGAAGAAGAAGAAGAAGAGGCTGTAATTTAGCAAAGAGCTGCTGCTACTATAGCAGTGTCCACAAAAGACATAGAAAGAGACAATGCTGAAAAGGGGGCCGTTCAAGGTAAGCACGGAGTTACAGCAGACCGTGACTGAAAGTAGGAGAGCCAAACACGAGTCTCTTCTTTTGAAGGGAGTTAGAGACCCCCACACACAACAATGTATAAAGAATGAAGAAGGGATTGAAAGAAAAAAGAAGATGCCGGAAGGATCTTGGCGGAAACTGAGTTGCGTGGGGTGGTTTTTGAATTCACAGGGATGTGTGTTCGAAAGTAGGGTTTAAGGTGCTGCAGAGGATTGAACTCTACAATTATTATTATCGGGAGTGAAATTATAAAACGCAGACAAAAAAAAACGTGAGGGCGAAATTAAGTGATAATTGGTAGGCCTACTCACTTTCACGCGCATATGGTCACTTTCGCTCAGAGCTTTCTATATGAGCGTAAACAAAAATCCGTACCCTAGAAAGCACTGCTTATTTGGTCAATCTGCACAGTCGCAGAAATGAAGAAGGTAGCCCAATTTAGCCTCCAAGAGAGGACGTAGTGCGCACCCACATTCGCGCAGCTCCATTGTGCTGCGTGAATATGGGTGCGCACTAGGAGGCTAATTTGAGCTTCTGCTACGTTACTCTTTTCGACACCTGACTGGCAGGGGTTGAAATTGGTTGAATTCTCCCGTGTGTATACCCGCATCCTGTCAACTGGTCAGAATTTGATTTTAATAAACGAATAACATGTACAATAACTTTCACCCCCCCTTTTCCCCTCATGTGTGCATATTCAATTTCGTAATGTGATGGGGTTGGGGAAAAGGGAAGGGTGCGATAAATGACCGTAATGTTGTGGATTCTCCCCTTCATGCGAACCTTCCTTTGATGTAGTTTTCGAAACAGGAGAAGAGCAACAGAGCGTGAAACCTCCTTCCCTAGCAACCATTCCCCTACAGAAGCAATGTACACGTCATCATGTAGACACTGACGAGCCATTTTTGTCTCGGAATTCGCAAGTGTCACATGTCAGGATATTACACTGAAGAAGAATTCAACGGTTGCTGACTCACCCTGTACATCCGACATGTACAGAAATATGCTGTGATATTATTTCGCCTGCTGCTGGGACTAACCATGTGCGTGTCATAAGTTCCTTGGGCCACACATTTTCTTTTTCTGAGGACTACTTAGACCCAGAAGATAGTTAGGGTAGATATAAAGTTACGTTATCTCCTTCCATGCAGTAGTGAATGCTTCCCTTGTCACTTGAGAGAACCAGATGTTGTTTGAAAATGATGTGTCCCTTATATCTCGAAGTCATGTGAGGTTGAGCTTGTCTGATGTATCCCCCCAAAAAAATGCGTAACTATTTTTTTTTCTAGTTTTCATGAAAAAAGGGAAGGAGATGACCTCACGATCTGACTACGTGCCAATATTTGCCCTTTTGTCTAGACCTCCAAGAGAAAGGAATTTTTCGGGTCATTACGAAACCTCTCGTGTAAGGTCATAGTCCTCCCCCTCCCCCCCTCCCCAAATTTCCTGCCAAGACGAAGTTTTGGTAGGAAGTCAGAGATTGCCTTCAACTCAACTTCCTTTTTTCACTATTAATAGTCGGATGACTAAATATGACGATAAGAATTTGGGCGGGAAAAACGTTTGAAAATCCGTCACATTTTAATGAGTGGGTCAGCAGAATTATTTGGGTAGTACAGAGCTCGACATATAATATTGTCACGATAGTCTTGCATGACAGGCTTCATTCACTGGTCTTATGTCACTATATCACTGAGCGTGTCAAAACCTGTCTGAAATAATGGATAAGGACACGCAATATTTGCTTGTAATTATTGGGGAGGGAGAATTATTTTCACACGGCTGCGAAACAAAGTGGGCGGTTTTGAAATGTGCCGTCTTCTTGTTATCAAGACAATATGTCCATTGTCATAAGACGTGTTGAATAAAGGAGTCATTGTTGGAGCTATCAGCAGATTGCATTCTTTCACGCGACCGGAGATTTATGGAAATATTGCGAAATATTGGACGGAATTCAAATAGTTTAAGTAAACCCAGCATGTGAATGATAATGTTTTAAACACTGTTTCAGCTAATGTTCCCTTTCTCCTTAAACATGTGCTGTTTTATATTATGAAACTGTTGTGTACACTCAAATAGTATACCCATTACTATTGTACTTCCTGCATGCGTCAAAGTGCACTGACATGTGTCATGCTATGGCTTTCATACACGTCCTATAGTCACACTCACTTACACTCAAAATAAACTGTTAACCCGCCTTTCGCTCACACACGTAACCTCCATTGCTTTCTAGCTGTAATCGCAAGTTCAGTTACGCAACAATATTGCAAGTGGAGTGCGGTAAATGGCTTCAAAAAAAATTGCGATAACGTTACTGGTGCAATGTTTTGATCATAAAATGTTATCATTCACCTACATTTTTGCTCCAAGTAATACAAGATTGTTCGCCCCAGCAACCCGGACTTGTTGCCTCTGCGGTTGCTGGGGTGGACAATCACTTCCTTTCGGCTGTAACTTACCATTGACGATGGCTGCAGTGAATAAGCAGGCGATTACCAGTCGTCTCATGTTCGGATGAGATGTTTTTGGCATAGGGGGAAAAAAACCTTAGGGACGGACAGGTTGGCTCGAAGGATTGGCTGCCATCGTCTCTTTTAGGTCAGGTCAGGTCGGGTCATCTTCTGACATCTGCGTCGCAAGTGACCTGCAATGTGGAAACGACCTAATGGTCTTCATATGGCAGGCAATAAAAAAAAAAAACACCTGTTAAGTAATAATACTAACCTAGAGAGATTACAACGGATGTTTTGGAAGCTACCATTGTAACAGACCGTTACAACCATTAAAAATTATTGGAGTTGCAATAAGTTACAACGATAACGCTCGAAAAGTAACATGATGGTATAGACACGCATTTATGTATTAATATGATATTGTTTATTAGTTACATTAGTTTATAATTATTTTATTAGTTAGTTTTTAGTGTTATTAGTTACAAAGCTTATTGGTTATATAGATTATAATCTATATAAGTTGTAACTAATAAACTGGGTAGCTAATGAAACTAATAAACTACGCAACTACACATTATTAATTTTATTCTATGCAATATTTATTTACCTCCAAAAGCGGAGTGATTTTCCACAGTTCAGTGTATACTTATAAAGATGAGTCGTCTGACAGCTTGTATGACTCAAGCCTGTAACAGCTTTTAGTACCTAATTTATGACCAAACCTATGGAGGGCCCCCCCTTGCATATGGCGTACCACATCCGTTTAATTACGCAGGGTACATGAGAACGCCTTTTAATTAAAACATTGTACCGATGCGTATAGCGGAAGACCGTGATAAGTCAGATGCGTATCGACAGAAATCTCTCGGACATTCGCCTCGGCTATAAAATCGGTGCAAAACGAAATTTGCAAATTGTACTCCCAGCGGGGTTTCCCCCCCTCGACATAATGGCAAAAAAAAACAGCAACATGAACAATCACTGACTAACCAATTTAAAGTTTCAATTTTGACTTCAACTCTCAGCATCCCCTAACACAATATCAAACATTCCGCCTGAATTACCGGGCTTCTAACGCTAGTAATCGCATCATGAATCGCAAATAATTTTCGCCAATTTGTGCGAGAACACGTCATCACCAAAGTGACGTCACTTTTCTTCAACTCATGATTTTTCGTACCGGTAATTGTGAAGTTTAATATGTTTATGACAAAGTACCATGTGCCTGACATAGATGGCGCACTGCTGATGACTCACCGCGGACAGATGCACTTATACTGGTTTTGATACTATTTCGTATTACATTTTGTGTATTTGTTTATTTTTATTTTATTCACTGTAACTTTCTGGCTCTAACTGTGTACTTTGAGCAGTTCTTTGTACACACGACGAGACACTGAACCTTGTGCTATACCAGAGTACGGATGGGCTTCCGAAGCATGACGCCCGCTCTTCCTAATTACTCCAGTTCAGGTCGACCGAATTTTTAAAACGAGAGAGAGGTTTTGACTGCTCCTGTAACCACGACTTAGAAAAAAATCGTCACTCGAGTGACGGACACTTTTTAATACCATCCCTTCTGTACATTAATTACCCGGTAGTTTTCTAACAAAGATCCCGTAGCGACCATTTCCACATGATGGTCACAGTCGCGGAAGAAGGAAGTGGACACATTTTGGTAGAGAGAGAGAGAAAAAAAAATATTAAATTTGATGAGCTTTACCGGAAATATACGCCTAGTTTTTTTTAGTAGGTCATGGTTGGTGTATGACGATGTATAATTTGGGGACGACTTCCGGTTGTGGTTTGCAAGGAGAGGAGTAAAATGGTCCGTCTTTTTTTTCGGCTCGAATGGTTAGAGATCAATGGCCATAGTTTGAAAAACTTTGGTGAAAGTGAAGGGGGGAAAAAATGGAGGTGAGATTACCTAAGATGAGTACAGTTACTATTACGCTGCGGTGGGAAAGAGTAACGCTCATATAATACACCAGACACACACACACACACACAAAAGTTGGTGGGAAGATTATCCGACACTTCTGGTTTTAATTGATGCGCTTTCAACATTTTAAGTACCGCTTGTATCATCGCAAAATTAAGGGAAAATATGTTATTATGTGTTGGCGGAGATTTTCTCTTAGCCAACTTATTTTAATATAAATTGTCGTATTGGGAGAATGCCTGAACATATTCCGAGATTAATGCTCCGATTTAATTTGCAATATTATACATATCAGTCCAAATGTATTATTTAATCACTGTCGTTGCTGTTTTATATGTTGAGTCTAGTTTTTCTTAGCCAATTTATTTTCTAATAACTTTTTGCATATTTTGGGAATATCTGTCCGTAATCAGAAATTTTCCTGATCTTGCTTCGATTTAATTTGCAGTAACTTACCGGTATTACACATTTAGTCCGAAAAAATAATTTATTTTAATATCCTGATATTTAGTTATGTTGTTTTACATATTGACGGAGATTTTCTCTTATAGCTATCACATTTTTAAAATAAATATAATAAATAATAAAAATATTGGGAATGCGTAAACATATTCGGAGATTGTCCTAATGGCTTCGATTTAATTTTCGATATTATACAAATCGGTCCAAATATATTATTTAATTACTGCGATTTTTCCTTTATTTATATACGTTGTTTCATATGTTGACGGGGATTTTCTCTTACAAGTTAGTCAAGTCATTTTAAAATAATTTTTTATTTTTGGAATGACTATAATAATCGGAGATTTTAATAATTTGTGATTCTACACGTCGCTCCGAATGTTAGTTAATTGTGATTTTTTTCCTTTATTTTCTCTAAGTCTTCAGAGATTTTTCCTACACTTTTCTTATTACACAAGTGCAGTAATTGCTATCTGAACTTGCGATTGAAGGTGGTTAACAAGGTCGGATTTTTTTCTTCTCATTATTTTTTTTTGTCCTATAAAGATACCTAGTAATCAGCGCGTCTCACACGCGACGTTTTTACGATACCAGATTCCCAAAGCTTGCCAAAAATTTCTGACAACCCTCAAAACAGCACACACACATTAAGCTGAGTCAGATAGAAAAAAATTCTACCCCCCTAAAGTTTTTCGTCGAGTTGAAAAACTTGCGTTATTTTTATCGTTTCCCTTCACGTGGTATCTCATTTCTTCACACTCGGGAGACACACCCTCGATATATACCTCGGAGAAAAGTAAACTCACTGTTAGACACTCAAAAGCAGGATGTGTGGAGGGAAAAAAATAATCTCTGCGTGTATGTCATCAGCGAGTGTGTGGTCTCTTTTTTTTCGAGAAAATTCCGTCAGTTTTCTGATGTGATTCACGAGAAAACCGCACTGACATTTTTTTTATTATCATTGTCTCATATGTGAAGAATCCTTGGCAAGTACAAGGATATTTCGTGTATTACTGAGACGCTTTCACAATTTTTTGGAGAGGTGGAGACTTTGTCTAAATTTTTTGTCGGATTGTTCGGTATAACCCTCTGTTGCGTCACAGCTATTCGAGACAATACTGTTAAACGTACCGAGCAATTTAAAGCGTGTTTTTTTTAAATATACAAAAGATGGAACCAACGCCTAAAATTGGATTCAGTACATCATTTTATGAGTTATAAAAAATAACATGTCAACACTTAAACAGAACATGGACGAAAAAAAGTTCAGGTTGAAGGGAATGGCATCAAAAATATTTGTATAAAGTATTACAATAAAAAAGCTGGATAAAAGTGTATTCCTATACAGGCTATTACAGGCTAGTCTCTGTGCTAACATTATTGAGGAAAATTCGAATGCAAAAACTGATCAATTTTTGTAAATAAAAGGTGCTGAGATATCATCAAAAAAAGGCGCCCTTCACTTCAAAAAAATGTGGGAGAGCAATAGCGTCGTAAATAGCCGGAGGGGTAAATACACTCGAAGGCTACATACCAAAACCTACAACTTTTAATACTAAATATGTAGCATACACGATAAGACAGTACAAGACGCTGATGACTACAATTGTGCAATTAAAGTTAAATGTTTGTGACAAGACGAATTGTTTTTAAGCGAACCATTATTATTATTATTAGATGAGTAGGCCTTATGTGGCAGTTTCTTCCAACAGATTTTCTTTTCTTCAAACTAATTACTGGGGTCAACAGCCTGTTCACTTAGCCTTTTTATGATCTTGTACTTGGGTACTGTACCATCCTGCACATACGATATATTACAGCAATATTATATCAAACTGTTACTTTTCCCAATTGGAGAGCTCAGACTGTTAACAAACCAAAGTAACAAAGAAAATTAAATTGAACTATTTTGGCTTAATTTTTTGAACATCCTTCCGTTAGACCTCGTTTACAAACAAACTTTTTTTTTCTTATCATTTACGTGTGTAAGCAAGGAGCGACCCTGAGGCGCCACCAAATATTAGCATATAATTTCTTATTATAATGTACATGTGCTTATAACACCACGACTCACCTGTAGGCAAATGAGCGCGTGTCCAGCTCTAGGCCATATGGGGGGGAAAAGGAAAAGGGGGGGAAAAAAGCTCAACAACTCACTTCCTCGACCCTCAACCGTCAACTGAAAAGAGATCTGAGGGCGACCCTAGTTTTCCTTCCATGGTTTGCGACCACCCGCTCTAAACCTTCCCTCAAACAGCGCATGCGCCACACTTCCACTTTTCCTCGCTCCAATGAAACACACACACAGAAAGAGAGGCTTGATTTTAATGTAGGCAGCACACGAGGGGCCACTAACGGACATTTTTTTTTGTTTTAAAAAAGGCAACATACACAATATTGTAATGCACCGATTTTTATTAACCATTGGTTCAACACTTCAACTTTCAGATGTTATCAGGTCGATTTAAGCGCATGAGCACAAGCCTGGGATCAGACACGTGCCGTCCTGTAACAAGAAAAACTGGTTGTATCAACTCTCATGAAGAAGAAAATGGTTCATAATTATATTATGGGCATGAAATGGGTATGAAATGGACAACAAACACACAAACAAACAAACAAACAAACAAACAAACAAGCTTTTATAAAGGATAAAAGTTTGTTTGTCCGGTCCATCAGGAAGAAAATAATATACTTATTCGGTTATTATGGGTATAATAACTTATGGATGTGAAATGGACAAGCAAACGAACATTGTCTTTTATATAAGTTTGTTTGTTTGTCCACCATTCATTACTATTTCATACCCAGAAAACACTATTCTATTATTATGGGTATGAATAATAAGGTGTAAAATGGAAAGAAAAAAAAAGCTTTTATAAAAGACGATGGGTGGAATTTTCGTCGCACTGCTATAGTTACTGCTATTAACTTAGCAGTGTCAATAATAATGTTGGCACTGGTACTGCTAAGTTAGCCAGTAGGCTAACTACGCGTATAGCAGTGGGACGAAAATTCGACACAGTTTGTTTGCTTGTCCATTTCATACCCACAATAATCGAATAAGGTCAGTATTTTCTTCTCGATGGGTATGAAATGAACAAATAATAGAGCTTCTATAATAATTATGTGTTATTATATACGTAAATTAGTTTCGGACCTTGAATCCGTTGTCGACGCATCGGTCGTGACACTCTTGTATTTCTTCTGGCGTGCATTTGTCGTCACCTAGCAGGTACATGGTACCGGCTTCGTCCGAGTCGCATTCGCATCCGACGGGAGGGCTGCATGTCACTTCCTGTAATTATTAAAATGTGCGGTCACACTGATGGGTGTGCGTCATGCCCTTGAATTTATTTAATTTCCTTTAAGACTACGCAGGTGTGTATAGTGTATACCTGCGAAGGAAGCTGGTCGCAATATGCGTCGCAGTCTTCACACTCTTCCTCCGTCTCCTGCTTGGCCATCTTCGTCTTCAGCAGGTCGTTTCCGTACATCTCGACGCACAGGCAGTTCCCATCGCCGAAACACGTGGTCGAGTTGATACCAACGGAGTGGCAGTAATCGACACAAGCATCGTATTCCTCCTGAGTGCAGTTGGACAAGATGCCCTTCAGCACCTCCTGCGGATTCTTGCATCTGTGGTCGCACGCCTTTCAGATATACAAATTGATTGACGTCAAACAAAACAAGTGATTACGGCTGTTGATGATGATGATGACAATGATGACCTCGAGATTACGTCCAGAGGTTGTTGCTTAGTGATTACTTACATCTTGGCCATTGTCAACGCACGTCTTCATGCACTTGCTGTACCCAGCCGGGTACGCCTTTATGAACACGTCTTCGCCATTTTTGGACTGGTACACCAGGATGGTACCACCACCAGTTGGAAGGGAGCTCACTGTATAATTATAGTTCAAGGATTGGTTGTGAATGATTTACATAGTGAAGAAAATATTTAGGAATGATTTATGTGGATAACAATCCGAATATACACCATTGAATTGTATGGAGTAATTAAATTGTTATTTTATAACTTGTCCTACAGCACAATACGCATTATACTTGTGGTTTTGCACCACCTTGTGTTAGTAAAATCCTGGATTAACCTAGAAATTACCTGTGGCGATTAAGGCCAGTGCCACGAAGCCCAGAAGATAACAGCTGCCCATCTTTGGTTGAATGTTAACGGTGTGAGTGACAACCAGCAACTAGGCTGTTACAATGAGCAAATATGGTTCAAGGTACTCTTGTTATCAAGAGTTGCATTTGGCAAGACACATACATGCTGATAATAATCCAGAGGCGTCACTTTTACTTGAAGTGTGTGGGGGAATCAGCCAGCGTTCACAGTATGTGACGCATACTGATACACAGCAACAATGTTCCAAAAAAAAATATTACTTACATCAAGTACGACGAGTCAACCAAAGATTCACTTCCACAGCCCTGTAACCTGTAATGATTTTTCAAAAAAAAAATGCTAAAATATTACACCAACGTCATTAATTACTTAATTTAGAGCATAAAAATCCACGTCTGCTCTACTTTGCTGCAGCGTAACTCACATGCTCCATATTCGCAATTTGAAATTAATTACCTCATCATGCTCTATAAATCTGAAGTTGTGGCATCAAAAAAGTCTGACTGATCATCTTATCCTCGCTTCAAGTGCTCATAATCAAACAAGATAAGGGGCCTACCATATTCACATGCAAGGTTACAAAATGTTTTTACTGTTTTGACGTACAGGTAGTCTTATTTGTGGGCGTATCTGAGGGGAATAATATAATAATTGTGCCTCAGGGCTTTCGCACCAATTTTAGCTATTAAAGTATAGTGTGATCCGAACTGAATTGCTAAAAAGATTTTCACCGAAGGCACATGATGGGTCGCTGCAGAAGTAAACAAATTACTGCACCGATCACTGCGTTGGACAATATTTATTTACAATAGTAATACAGATTTGAAGGGCAAAGGACAAACATTTTCAAATATGTCCCTGCATATCAAAATAAGGGAAAAATTTTCTTTCACTACAATGTCAACAACGGCATCCTGTGTGAACTGTACAAATAAATATGTAATAAATAATATAGCTTTCTATAAAATGAATAAGAAGCAGCACAGGTAGGCTATAACATTCTTTCTAAAATGTGAATGGATTAAAATTACCTCTCTCAACATCTAACAAAATATTCCTCATTAAACTTTCAGAGGTTACAATGAGATCTCGGTAAGAGCTTGGACATCAGTTCACAATATTTCTTCGAGTACGATTGTAGCAAGAGTAGACTCATTGATACATTTACATCATTACAAAAATTACAACACATGCATAAAAATTGCCAATTTACAAATGATTGTAGCAGCAAATATCTTCATTAAAATTAAGGACTTAGTTAAAATTTTGTATTGCAGGCTAACAATGCGGAATTTTCTCAATGTCCTTCGTGAATAATAATATCACATACAACAACAAAGATGACCTGAAACCATGCACGATTCTCAATCGATCTATTCTTGCACTTCATTAGATGGGTAGAAATGCTGCATGGAATCTTCTGTCCAGTTATCCTCGACGATCATCATTTCAAGCGCCTGCGCCTCTTCCTCCAGCTTGGCCACCAGGGGCGGATTTGGCACCTGCTCGTCTTCCTCGCATTTCAACATCGAGAGCTCCTTCTGAATTGACGAAGCCACATCCTCTGTACCTCTGACCCTGCTGGCCTCCCACTCCTCCGGGCTCATCCTCGATATCTCCTGATACAGATTTCTAACTTGAGTCTCTCCAGCCGCAAATGATGACACTTCAGCCTGCAGGCTCTGATGCCACGCATGGAAGAGTGCAGACAAATCATGCTGACTCTCCTCCAGGTCAGGTGGGTCCGGCTCCAATTTTGATCCCTGCTCAAGCGGGACGAGCGACGGGTCGACAAGGAATGAGCCAGAGTCGACCTCCGCCTGGGACTTCGGGACAACCAGGTAGCCTTGCTTCGGAGTCGCAATCACCTTCTGGTCCCGCTTCGAACCAAGGATGAGCAGCTGTTGCAGAAGCCAAGCCTCCAGCTCCAGCTCCAGGAACTTGCCTGGGTCCAGATTAAGTTTCTGCGAATAGCAAAAATGAATTTTATTGCTACGATCATACAGATATGGTGTCTCGACATTTCTCACATTTTGTTTCAGGCTAACCCAGCTGAATTATACTATTAAGTTTTGAACTTTGTGCCAGAGTAGTCTTGAGTAACAACCTGATTTTCTTCATTTTCCATTACCGTTCAACGGTTCAAGTGCGAGTCCCTACAATTACGCCTCATATACAACTTCCCAAGTGCAGCAACTATTATGCACCTCCCCAGTGTGTACCTCGGCAGTGTCCAACATGCTCTCTATAACGTGATGCTGCGCAGTGACTTCTGATGACTTGTCGTCGTGGGGCATAACCTGCGTGCAAGGCAAACCAAAATGTCAGAAATGCAACCAAAACCAAACAAACCCGATCAGTACTAACTCGGTCTTTGTGTTCAGCCAGTGCTGTTCATGCCAGAAGCAGGAAGAAGAAGGGCCTAAAATTCCTGAAAAATGAGTTCACACCGAACTGAATAAAACTTTGGTGAAAAGTCGGCCATGTTGGATTTAGAAGGTTCCATCTTGGATCGCCAGTCGGCAGCACCAGGCAGAGGAGATATTACCGTATGCTACCATAAACTACCGTATATTTATCTCGTTGCCATTTTCAGGTGTTTAGGGGGCCTAATTAATTTTACACACGGTTTTACACGTTGATTGAATTTATTTTCTGCTGTGAGCCTTATTGCTGGCGGATTGAATGGTATGTCGTCGGGCATTTTTCGAAAGTCGTGGATCAGGAAATGGCGAGGGGAATCCCCACGGCCTGAGAATGATTTTCTCTGTGGACCGCTGCATGCTGCTGTGGACCTTTGCATATTTTAATGAGGACATTAGCGTCACGTCTCTGCACAGTACAGGGTGCCCAGTACAGTACCTCCGTACTCTGAGTACGCTTGTCTGACGGTCCTGGTACTTGCTTAATGCTGTCGGACATCGAGAACTTTTGAATCGTATAGGGGCTATATAGGCTATACCTGGCTATTCATAATTACATGTAGTTGTTCTGTACGCGTGTTCTCAGACGTTCATCGTGATTGCTGCTGGCAACATAATTATATCGCGCAAGTAAGTATCCCTTAACAATTATTATGCAAAATATTTTGGTTTTAACTGCTGTTGATTCTGTCTGTCAATTCTGCAGGAGGCATTTATTTACATAATTATAGCAATATATTATCTAAAAAGCTTCACTTGGCATACTAATCATTGCATATTATAGTTGCTATTGCTACTAACAGTAAGTGCCAGTGTGGCATTATCAACTGAGTATGAAAGATTTTTTGGAATAATAATAATTAAATAATAAATAAATAATGACAATAATTAAAGGATACGTCTACTGGAGGAAGCAGACCTATTGCGAATCAGGTGATCTAACCACTGAGCTACCAGGAGCTGACATTGGAGGAAGCAGCTACCAAACATGTCTCATAGAGGAAACAGGACAGATACACAAGATGAAGGAAATGACAGCAGCATGTCTGTCGGAGATTGGGCCGTACTCGCTGGGGGTACTGTGGCTGCTGCAGGTCAACCCAATTTTTTTCCCCTTCTTTCTTTCATATTACTGTATAGACTCTGGATATAACAGACTTCAAGGGACCATAGAAATCAGTATATGTTTATAACATATGGAAGTGGGTGGGGCCTTTTGAGTCTGCTATAACTGAGAATCTATTAGCCTATAGGTTATAGCTGAGAATGTCACATATATGAAGCCAACTCTATTTTCATGTTTTGCATATTTTCATAATGATTTATGTACGTCTGTACAGTACCAAGGAGAATTGGCAGTAATGTTTTAAAGAAAAGGCAGTGGAACTTGATAAGACCTGCAATGACAGCTTCCTACAGTATGTATCATATTCATAGAGCATCATTATGTGTAGATTGTAAATATTTTAAAATAGTGACACAATTATTAGACTCGTGAGAGACAGACTGGTCATTTCCACATGTTCCTTGCTGGCCTCGTCACCATCATCTGTTGGTATTATGGTACGTGTTATTTACATTTATCTAATTTAGGACAATTTGACGTAATTTTTGCAGCTGGAGCAGCAGCCTTATTTTCATGGTTGACAAGCAAGGAGCCATCTGCTTCACCACAGCAGATTGGTGAGCATTCTGCTTCACCGCAGGTTGGTGTCTCTTTAGATGCTTCGTTCCAACTACTACATCAAGTCTATTAGAGTAAGCTTATATCCTAAAAATTCATAACCTCATAATATGAAGACTTTCTAGCAAATTGTGGCCAAAACCTCGACAAAAGTGCCAGTTCCAAGATAATGCAACCAAGTAACCAGACATTGGCAGCTAATATTTCTGATAATAGATGACTATCTGTAACAGGTAACAGTAACAGACTGTTGTTCTGAAGTTAACTGCTTAATAAGATGCTGCCCAGTTTGAATTTTTTATATACAACTTGTACGTTCATAACTGCCACTGATATTATGCTACTCAGTTTGAAATTTTTTTGTAATTATTACTGACAGTTTAGTTGTAATCCAAAACTGAATGCACATTGTTATAGGTGAGTCATGATCGAAATATTCGCATTGTAAGACCTCTGGGCGAGGGAGGCTTCGGAAAGGTACTGGAAGGAAGGCTTGGAACTGCAAGAGTAGCTGTCAAGGTTTTGAATTCTGGGGCTCGTAAGTGTTTCATCTCCCTTTTAATCCAGGTAGCATTGCACAGGTACAATGTCATACTATCATATTTACCTTCTATTTTAGTGAATATGACTGCTGAGCAATTTTTGCAAGAGGCTGAGGTCATGAGAGGCCTCAAGCACCCCAATATTGTGAAATGCTATGGTACTGAGTACCCCATCAATGGGCTACAAAGACTTTGCATAGTTATGGAGTACATGCCCAAAGGGAGCCTCGATGGATACCTACAGATAGGTAAGCCTATAATGTTCCCGACCCATACAGTGACATTTGCGCATTGTTTTTGCAGGTGAAGGCCGAAACCTACCTGTGAAGAGCTTGGTGAAGAGCCTGCTGAAAATTTCACTGAATGCTGCACAAGGAATGAAATATTTGGAAGACAAGAAAGTGCTTCACAGAGATTTGGCAGCAAGGAATGTCTTGATGGGAGAAAATCTGGTTGCCAAGATTGCTGACTTTGGGCTCTCTCGGACTTTACAAGTGAGTTACATTGCGACGCCATCAATAAACATTCTAAATACAGAAACATTTACTAATGTAACACTTGTGATACATTAATTTTTGTATGAATACTGCCAATATGTTATGGAAATAATGTCGGAACTCGTACACTGATTAGGTAGCTTGGGAAATTATTTACATTGAAGTCAAGCATGTGAAATAAAGAATCGCAAACTGCAATGTTTTTCTTTCAGTTGGACAGCATTTATCAGTCGAGGCCAGGCCGTCCGTTTCCAATTTTTTGGACATCTCCGGAAGGAATTGAATTCAGACAATACTCCCACCAGTCAGACGTGTGGTCATATGGAGTACTGCTGTATGAGATATTCAGCAATGCTTCAGTGCCAAAACCAGCAGGTCAGTTCAGCCATTTTATGTGTCACTGTCATGACTACATGCTGTGGAGTAAGGTAACCAATGTTTTGAACCATTGTCAATTTAGGTGTCAACAGCTCGCAAGAACTGTTGCAGTGGTTGAAAGCTGGAAATCGCTTGCAACCTCCTGCAAAGTGTCCGAGAGAAGTTTATGTCACCATGCAGAAGTGTTGGGCTCTGGATCGAAACCAGAGACCGAAGTTTGCTGAGATTGAATGGGAACTCACCCGGGAACTTAACCTGATAGCGTAATAAGTTCCAAAGTATTTGTAAACATGTTCCAATTTGAATTTTGGGAAATCAACGGTATTGATCTTGTTAAAAAAAAGAGGACTAGTTATTTTAAGAAGCTAATTTCAACGGTTATCATACGGGACGATTTTTTTTCTCTTAAGGTACAGTATCTGAAACTTTTATACAAAAATGTGTTAATGGATGAAAGGCCAAATAAAACCGATCACAAAATTTCAATATTACGTCTTATTATCATGAGCTTCCTTTTAATTATTTTCGGCCCAAACAATTGCAGCATTATTCGTGAATATAATGGCGGATTATTTCTCCACCATCACAAACATGATATCTGAGGTAATGTCTAATTTTTAGATTTTGGAAAATGCCTGCCAGCATATCTGTGACCTTTATTTTAAGAAACTCTTGGCAGAGATGACATGTTATCCACTTCCAATGAAGGCTTAGTAAAGTTTAACCTAAATTTAGAGAAAAAACATTGCAGATATTTCAGTTAGTTTTTAAAGGTGCTAGCAGCGTATGATTATTATTGTGATTTGTTAGCACTGGTTATAACCACTTAGATAAGTGTAGAGAAAATAATTATTGGAACCATTACTCACTTTAAAAAAATAAGTTTTATGCGATGTGATATGTGAATGATTTTAAAAACTGACCTTCAAATATGTTACTTGAAATTAAAGCGGACCTTGGAATCTTGGCCAACAGTCAGTGCACTACCACCTGGACTTGATGTATATTCATGTGGGGGGAAAAAAAACGTTTTGGGCAATCGGCATATAATCATCCTAGTGATATACAGTCAGAGGAAGAATAAAATAATGAATCACTTATTCTTCTCAAAGAAGAGCAATAAGCGATCCGACACGTTTGCAATAACAAGTCTCGGAGGTTTTTTAATGGTTCGTTACCTTTATATTTAATATCCCATACTGCAACCCAGAATCACCATATTAATATCGGTTTCACACATTGCGATGGCGATTTAGAGATTTATTGATTGATTCAAAGGCTGTTAAATCGAATGAGTGATTCGTTTAGATTACGAATACGGCGTTCAGGTATTTCGGGTTTCATCTATGAATCTGTGTGATTCGATGATTCATTTAGACTGCATTATTATACGAGATTCAGGATTTGAACCGTTTTAGCAGAGCTGCGTTTTTGTCACAGATGCTGGTTGTCATTCCGATGAATATTATTTTAATTTCTCGTGAACAAACTATTGTTAACCACAACTGCATATTTATTCGTTTGCCAACAGGGTGTAAACTGGTGTAAATCAAACGATAAATCATCACCTCCCGTCATACTGTCGACTTAGCTGTTAAAGAGTCCTGCTTACTTGAAATTCAACATTGTTGCCCCTTCCAATACCACCCAATAATTTATCCAATTGATCATCAGGGTTGCCAACATTAAATTTCAAGCGAAATGTATAATTATTACACAATGATGACTGAATTTATTTCCTGATGTGAGCAGGAGCCTTATTGTTGGTGATTGAATGGTATGTCGGACATATACGAAGCATGTCCTTTTGAAGCTTCTCATGCTTGTCCATGAGTGTCCTTTTCATGATTCTGTCTCCTTCCAGCGTCTCCCTCGCCTCCTGCAGTTGCCGCTGGCTCAGCCTTCTGAAAAATATATACGGTAACGGTAATAAAAATTTCTCCTTGCATTGACAAGAGGCCACAATGCAACATATTTTTATTATGTGCAAAGCGGCATCTGTTATTCACAAAACGCATAGTTCGGAGTGGCACGTAACCCCACAAAGAAACAGCACTTACTTATCCTCCTCCAGTGAGATGATCCTCTGGTCCAGCTTGGCCCTGGCGCTTTCCTGCTTCCTGAACTTCTCGTGCGCCGCGTCTATCTGCTGCCTCATCTTCTCCAGCTGGGACTGGTACCACCTCTCCTTCTCGCTTTCCTGGCTGCACCTGCTCGACAGCCTCCGAACCTTCAGGTTCAGCTTGCCCGTCATTTCGCTCAGCTCCTGCTGAAGCTCCTCCTCTCGGGTATGCATTGTACCCAGCTTGTCATTGCGACACATAACGTTGGGTGAGATATTCGATGTCGCCAAGTAATAATTAGCATCTGTTACAAATAACTCACCTCTTGTTGAACGTCGAGGTGCTTCAGCCACAGATCAGAGTGACTGTGTGTAATTTCGCGCAGCTGCCTCTGAAGGTCTCGGTTGGTGCCTTCCATCTCCTGGATTCTGGAGACGTATTTGCAGGCGTTGTCCTCGCACTGTCTTATCTTCTCCGAAATTGCTTTCTGCGAGTACGAAGCATGCAGTATTCAATTAATGTGTCAGATAATAATCTGCTCCAACTATATTTTCAGCTTGTTTTACACCCAATTTCTTACCTCGTTTTCGTGGACACTTTGCATCCTCTTCTTGTACTCCCCCAGCTTCACTTCCAGCTCAGCCTCTCTCTTCTGCCTGGCTTCCATCTCAGAGATTCTGTCGTTCAGATTCCTCTGCAAGTCCTGGTTGTCCCTCAGGAGCGCCTTTCGGTCCGAACTTTCTTCCCGCAGCCTCTCTTCCAGGGAATGCACGCTCTGCTTCATTTCCTGGGTCATCACTGCCACCTTGGATTGCTCTTCGTCTATTGCACTGAAATTATTAATTTTGAGACATGTTTTGCGATTAAT
This sequence comes from Catajapyx aquilonaris, assembly GCA_000934665.2. Taxonomy (NCBI): domain Eukaryota; kingdom Metazoa; phylum Arthropoda; class Diplura; order Dicellurata; family Japygidae; genus Catajapyx; species Catajapyx aquilonaris. Next base: position 39,654 of record JYFJ02001944.1, on the reverse strand, counting down.
TATTATGCTCACATGCAGTATACCTGAGCCTCTGTTCGTAAAGTTGCTTTGTGAACGCAATCTCGCTCTGGAAGCTGGTGCTCTGGCTGTGAAACTTCTCCTTAGTCACGAGCATCTCAGACTTCAAGTTGGACACGGTTTCCTTCAGACACTGGTTTTCAGACTGGTGATGAGCCTCGTTAGACTTCATGTTCTCCAACGCAATTTTGCTCTCGTGCAACAGGGTTTCCAATTGTTTGTTGTGTCTGAAATAACATTATTAGTCTTGTTGTTACTCCGGGTGCACTGCTCGACTTAAAATGTTTCTTATACGTACATTGTCAAACGATTAAGTTCTGGCTTGCTCTCCTTCAGTTCGGTCAACTCCTCCTCTTTATCTTTGTTGATGAACTCGAGATTGGACACCTGGCACTCCTTCATTTTGATCACCTGCATTGTCGTGGAATTGATCAAATGTATACACTAACAAGAACGTATGTCACACTACAATATTGTTCAAACAACATGGGCAAACATTTTTTGCAACAACACTGCTTGAACAGACCTTCTCGAGCTCCAACTTTTCCCTTCTGAAGCCGTCTTCCTTCTCTACCATCGCCTTCTCGATTTCTTCCACTCGCGTCTTCCACTCGCCGTCGAGGTTCTGGCATTTCTGCTGACTGTCGTACAGCATGTTTCTCAGGAAGTTGTTCTCTGAAACGCGACGAACACATTTCAAGATTGGAAATCGCGTACAACGCGTTCCAAAGGAGGTGTCTGCTCCAATCGACAAAATTTTTGTATGAATTATTGCGTACTGTAAGTCAGTGGGAAACATTTCTGGCTGGAAAGAGCCCACCGTCAACAATGTTTTCATCAATAAATCAAGAAACATTCCAGCTCTTTTTCCAGCCGGAAACGTTTCCTGGAGGTGAATTTTTCTTTGTTTAAAATAATATCAGTCTTCACCGCATCTGCAAACTTCTGCCTCCTTGACGGCCTTGTCCAGAAGCTTCTGCTGCGTCTCCACCTTAGTCGCATGGTCTCTCTCGTGTCCTCCCGAGTTCTTCTTGAGAGTGGCCAGCTCCCCCATCGCCTTGAGCAGGTCCAGATGCTCCTTGGCCAATGCGGACCTCTGGTTCTTGACCATGCCGTGCAGCTTCTCCCTTTCCTGAATCAGCTTCTCAAGGTGTGCGTCTCGAACCTTGACGTCGCACTCCAGTCGCAGGATCACCTCCTGGGCCTCCTCCAGCATCCTCACCATCTCAACTCCGGAGGGGTTGCTGCTCCCCTTCGCCTCTTCTTCCACCTCATCATCCTCTTCCTCTTGGGAGGCGTAGTACTGCCTGAACTCCTCGAACTCCTTCAGCTTCTCGTTCTGCCTGGTGATGATCTCTCTGTTCTTCTCCAGCAGCGACTTGGCTCCGTCCAGCTCGGCCTGGAGCCGAGTCCAGCTGGACACCACGACGTGCATGGGTACCGGCCTGTCCTTCTGAAGCAGCTCGGGAAGCTCTGAAACCGAATCCTATGGAAACCCAAGCTGCAGTCAGGGCAACAGAACTCTCAACTGGAACACGCAGATGCTATTTGCATCAGGTTACTCCCAAATTCCAGGTGCAAGTTCCGACAGAATAACAAAAAAAAAAAACTCGGTTGCACAGTAAATTTTATTCGACTTGTCGGTTTATTACAACGTATGAATTTGGATAGAAGGACCGGAACGTGATGCAAATACCACAGATTTTTTGTTCTATTTCTGCTCTATTCCAATGCAGCAGGGACGCCTACCTCTTCTCCGTTGACGTCGTCGTCGTCGTCGTCGTCCCAGTTCATCCTCGGACCCTGAAGCACGACCATGCCGTCCTCCTGTTCCTTGTCGGACACGTCGTTGTTGTCATCGTCGTCCGTGAATCGGCAGGCGTCGAGTGACCCGTCGCTGGTGGACCCGCTGGACGACGACAACACCTTCTCGTCGTGGTCTTCGTCGCGGTCTTGTCTCTTGTCTCTCGGCATGAACTCGATCTTGTATTTGTCCACGGATTCGGGCAGTCGGTACAGCGTCTTCAGGACGTCGTTTTTGTTGGCGTCGGTTACTGCTTCGGGCGCCCTCTTTCCCTCCGGTTCTGGCTCGTCCATGTCGTGGTTGATCAGCATCGCGCTTCGGGTCAGATCAGTCCTGGGCTTCTCGTCCGCCAAGTCGGCCGCGGCCATGGCCCCGGACATATCGAAGGCTCCGGACATCTCGAAGGCGTCGGGCGAGGAACGACGTCGTCCCCCGCACAGGTAGACGGTCCTCTTCAACCGGTGTCGGTTCTTAGGCGACGGCGAGTGGTCGTCGTCCTCGTCCTTCAGCCTGGTGGTGGACTTCTCCCCGTCCGCGTCCAGCACCTCGACGCTGTTGCTGAACCGGACCGACAGCCGCCGAGACGCGTCTCGTTTGGACCCACCCTTGGTCAGTATTCCTCGAGACGCTGACGACGCCCCCGCCGCTTTCGTCCTCTTCAAAGGTGAGAAAACAATGATATTATTAATGCCACCACCACCACCATCACAGTCATCCCCGACTTACGTATAGTCCCAGACTTACGTAGTCTCCGACTTACGTAGTCCCCGACTTACGTAGTCCCCGACTTACGTAGTCCCCGACTTACGTAGTCCCCGACTTACTTAGTCCCCGACTTACGTAAATCCGGACTTACACAATTTGAGACACTTGACACTTGGAAAAGTGTCGTGGTTTCGAAAAGTAAGGTTACGGAACTGTCTACTTTCGTAATATAGGTACCTGGGTTCCTCTTGTGGGCTGGTCGATGGCTCCTACGCTGCTGGACATGGACTCCAGAGATGCGGAGTACCCGCTGTCGTAAGCCGCCTGGGACTCGTAGAACGTGGAGCTCCGGCTAATCCTCTCGGAGTTCTCGACAGGCCTGGAGTCGACTTGCAGTTGGCCTGAGGAATCTCGACGCTCGGGATGGGCGTCGTCTCGGGACATGGTGGTTGGCGAGGAGTCCTCTTCGCTCCTGTCCGCCGAAGAAGACTCGTGGATGCTGGATCCGGAGGCAGAGGACGACGCCATGTACCTGCGGACGAGCTTTTTTTCAATGGGTATCGGTCGCAGAAATGATACGCAATATTTTAATTTGACAAAAATTTAAATGATATACGCAACGACACTGACCCTGACGTGCTGCCTTTGAGTTCGTTTGAGAGGTCGGAGTTGGACAGTGGATCTGGAGTCGTGGACGGGCCGCCGTCTCCGCATGCAGGAGAGAGCCTGCAACCAAAAAATGTGATTATAAGGTCACAAAGTTCATGTGGGTAAGGTCAACAACTTATTTCATTAAAGTATATTCGGTGAACCAGAAAAAAACCCGCGACATCACAACTTATACGATGCGAAAAAAATGACTTTACAATATATACTGTATAGTATACGGTATCTCACGCGTATATTGCGTCGTCGTCCGATGAGTCGCTTTGCTGTGAGAGATTTAGTGTGTCACCTTCGCGGCCACGTTCTGGTTGAATCGGGTCGCTTTCGGGTTGCAAGGACCTGCAAGGTAACGGCAAAATGTGACAGATTGTTGACACTGAACGGAAAGAAAAATGTTTTCCATCAAAGGGATATCCTGAGAAAACCTCACTTTCAAACCTGACTCGACGTTGGATTGTAAGAAGTCAAGTGGACGTGTGGACGTGTGAAGCACTAGATGTGGTCTGCAGTGCTTGGATTGTAACACACACACGTCCAGTTCGAAACAAAAAAGAAAAAGATGGGATTGACACAGATGTAAACATTGTATTGTTGAAGTGTCGTAGTCTGGCGACAGGGACAATGAACAATTTTCTGTACTAGTACAGTACAAAAAATTGTTCATGTCCATGGTGCATGTGCTTGCGACCGTCATTGTCGTGTTACATCCAGGTTGCAGGCATGCCACAGCCTAGTGACGCAATTCCTGCAGACTGTACGAGCGGCATAGAGCAATTCAGGTGATTGCTTTGGGATGTCGCAAATCGTAATAATTCATGGCTTGCATCACCTGATTGAGGCAATAAAATGAGAATCGGTAATTCAACCAGCCGGCACTCATGTTGTGGTCAGAAGAATGTTAGTTTCAGGCGACGCTCTTTCGGGCACGGAGTTTCTCCAGAATGATTTTTAAATAATATATTACAAATTTGTAAGGCATAATGGGGAATAAGTGAAACGCGAGTGAGAATATTATTGAGCTCCATTCATCGGATCTTTGTAGGAAATAATGGTCCAGAACGCAGCCATCGCCAGCACTTCCGGATGCTGTGATGAGGAAGCTGATGGAAAGTTGTGGGGGAAGGTGTCGCAGAAGATTCTGCGGATCTGGATAGTGTACGGGCACATCGTAGGTCACGATTTCATGGAGCCCTGGGAGCAAAATCTTATTGGTACCCTTACGGATTTTTCTTCTTCTTCGTCTGTTATCATCATTATCATATTTTATCGTCATCNCCCCCCCCCCCCCCCAAAAAAAAATGAAATTGATGACCATGCTATAGTTAATGATCATTTCCTTAACTTGTGTTACAGACTCGATTGCGTTTACGTTATTAGTGATCTTCGCCGCAGCTGTTTGGAAAACTTATACTTCGATCTGTTGGTTCGGCTCATTTTGGCCTGCATGTCATCAGTAGCGATTTCGAGATTTTCTGATGTTGTGATTATCTCTCTACTGTGCGTCTTTCCAACGGGATTATTTCCTGTTTCGTGTGCACTACAGAAAACTTCACAGAAAACCATCTTAATTGAAGTATTTTAAAATGTGTCATGTAATCTTCACTAGGAAAAATCCTGCACCAAAATTTTCCATTATTTTCTTTCAACTTTGTAGCAACGCCTAAATATCAAATAATCATATTATCTGAAATAATTGCAGATTGCGTTATCACTTCTTCAGAGTGTCTGGTTTCTTTTTAAAATCGATTGATTAAACCTGCCATAATGTCGCTCTAAAATAAATTTTGTTACATTACTACGGATTAAATATTTATAATCACACACAATAATGTCACTGTGAAAAGAAACCCGTACACAGTGTTGTGTATTTGACATCCTGTATATTGTATCATATTTTGTATTATTATAATCTATTACAATTAATTAAAAACCCAAAATAATTAAGATTAAAGATTTTTGTGAAATCTGTATATCTGAATTAATTTTACAAAAATACTGTATATGTAAGAAGCGCATTTATGTCGAACCAGTGACATATAAATATTTGTGATTTAACAATATTATTAACCAGCGATAGTTGACGCTTAGTTATGTGTAGTAATGTGTCGTCATGTGTTATACTGTATGTAGTCATGTATTTGACATGGACGTAGCAAAACATGCAATTATAATTATGTCAAATATGACGATGCATTATGGGGGCCATAACATCATGTACTGAGTAGTACATGATGTTATGGCCCCTATATTTTCATATACGTAGTCATTCCTGCAAGGAAAAAAAAATCATACGAGTTGCGCTCATTTGTGTCGCAAATCGTAAGACTTGCACCTGCTGAGTACAATAAACCAGTTTAGCAATCGGAACAAAAAAAATTGTGCAGCTGGCTCTACCATGTTTATAGTCTTCAGAATGAATGTGTGTGTAATAATATACAGAATATTGTGTCTTTGGATTGCATATCGACTCAGAACTCGCTGGCAAAAGTGTCAGGATGATACGTCGGATATGTCGGAGGATTCTCTTGTGACATTTAGTGTATCATGCCTCCTTCAGACTACTGGTATCAGGTATTTATGTAGGTGTAGTTAGGCTACTGTACCTTTTGGAGAACTTTTTTTTTTTGCTGTTTCTGGTGCCAAAATCTTCGATAATAATATTGACCTCACTGAAGGAGGAGAGTGCTTCCAAAAAAAAACAGAACTAACAACAGATTGGGGAACTACAATAATTCAACTAATATAATATTAAAGGGTTGTACAGTACACTTCTCTAGTTGAAGCAAAACATAGTTTCGCTCTTAACAAACTACTCCAAACTAATCTAATCTCTATCAATTCCATTTGATTAACCGGTGCTATGTTAACATAATATTATCTCCATTACCGTACGCTGTGACCCTGCCTATTAGTCTAATAATACTGACCCTGTAGACATAGTGGACATCCTGCTAAGAGGAAGAGGAGAAACCAAATGACCTTCGCTCAAACTCGAGGTCACTCTTCGGTCGTCTTCGGACATTGCTGCAAACCAACGCATTGTTTTGCTTAAAATTTTTTTTAAAGCCAACAATAAGGCTGACAATACCCACCTGATTTGAAAGAAGGTTATAAAGTCGTTCCGAGTACTGCGATACACTGGTGCTTTTGAATATTAATTTGATGCCAATAAGAAAGTGCCAGATTTGCAAGACGTCCGATTCCAAACAAATAATGGTAACGAAGGCAACTCATTGTTGTCAGAAAAAAAAGGTTCAAGAGATCGAGCGATGTCCTCCACGATGAAAGACAGGTCATTGCAATGGTACATTGCACGAGTACGTAACATTTTTAAATGCCAAAGTGTTAGCATTTAGTGGTGGATACAGCCTACGACACTTCCATCGCCTGCCAGGTTCCAGCTACATCTGGCGAATATTTCTCGCTAAGAATTCGCACGTTGACACCGAGAGTGGAATGCAATGTCGCAAAATAACGTACGTAAGGAGAAGTACACGATTAGTTTCGGTTTCCTGTTGGAATAATCGCGACCTGAAGTCATGATGACGCATGTGTTCCGGATTGTAATCTTGCGATAGTAACATCAACCCACTTTCCCCTCCCCCCTCCGATATATATGAACAGGATTGTCTCGATTGCATTTCAGTCTCTGGTTGGATCTCTCTGGGAAAGTAGCTGGATCATGGAGGTTTGCCAAAATAGTTTGCAAATTTGAATATTATTGTGGAAAAGTGAAATTTTTCGACTGATGTTCATGTGCAGATTTTTTTTTTGCAGAAAGTGGTCCAGTTTGGAGCGATCGCCAGCGTTTCCGGTTGGGAAGAATTTGGCAAAGTTTGGACTTATGTGTCGAATAAGATTTCGCGAATCTATCTGATGTACGGGCTCATCTTCGCCTTCGATCTTTTGGAACCATGGGAGCAGCAGCTTGTCAGTATCCTTACACAAAATAATTGTGAGGTCATATAGTATATTCATGGTGTACAAATAATCAAAACTAATAACAAGGGTGATAAATTTTGCAAGTTACAACTCTTTGTGCACAAATTTTATTGTTGTTGTTGTTAATATTATTATTAATTATTATAATAATTAGGTTATGTAATGACTTTTGCTACCGTTCATATAAGTATAAGCCCTTACTATAAGTTACACACACTCTACTAGATTAAATTCCCAGTATAGTCACAGGATACCGACGTGTTATAATTTCAACACATCCAGAGATAACGATGTAAGATAATCCAGTTGACGTTTCCTTAATCCGTTCTTCAGATGTGCTTGTGACGATTACAGTGGCAATCTTCCTCACTGCTGTGTGGACAATCTTCATCCCTTTTGTCGTTGGTGTTGTTCAACCTTTCCTCATCAGTTGACCTTTATTGCTTTTTCACCCAAATGAAATATTGCACTGTCCGGAAATTGTTTTGTTTCAATCATATTTATATTCAAATGAGTCAGAAGGAACAGTACGTAGTAATTAATGTACTATTTGCTGCAAGTGGTTTGTTGAAGTTGCTGAGATTGGTCCATCAGCGGTGTTTTGTGTGGGCTATTTGTATGCATCGAGGTGAAACTAATAATGTAAGGCATGAAGCTGAACTCAAAAAAGAAAAGTTTTATACTACTGTCTATTTGACATGCATGTCAAACACATTATGATTTTGTATAATCTTTCTGGTGACATGTGGGCTGCTGACATTATTTCATTAAGAAGTGGTACTGTTATTATTAATGAATCATTTTTCATTCCCTTCACAGTTTTGTCTTTGTATGAGGTAGCCAGCAGTTGCAAGGTGCACATGACCCAAGTTCACTCTTTGCCACTATGTGAATAGCGTGGCCAGTTAAAAACAGGTCTATAATAGTGCACTTATTTTCAACTGGCCATGGTGGATAGGTAAAGGATTGCAACTGATAACAGAAGGGTGAACACACAGGGTGTTATCTCCCCACTCCACCCCTGGTATTTTTGAGATAATGAAGAATAGTGCAACACTGCAATGGTAATCAATTTCTACACCTGAAGTAATGTAATGAGAGTGACATTATATATTTAAGTCTAACGGACATGGGCACGCACATGTGCATGGCTCATCTTCCAAATTAATAAAGCATATAATTATGTTTTCTAAGTTAAAAATCTAATTAAAACAAACTACATAAGTTATTATTTCAGAATTTGCCTATACTTTCCAAATTTGTGCATTAATATGAACACAGGTTATACCTTATTAAAATGTATCATTCCATATCCATTAGAAACGTAGTTATTATTTTGATCATCATAAAATTTGGCAAAATACGCAGTCCGTGGGAAATGGTGTCATATGATCAATGGCAATTGACTGCTTTGGAAGGATTTGGACGATGGATGTAAATGGGAGAACCCGGATTCCCTGAGCAAACCTAGCACTGAGCACAGAGAGTACTAATCAAAACTCTTTCCTCATACCTCTGTCTGATCCTGGATCGATCTTAGGACCTTGGTGGTGGAAGGGTGTGGCACTAACCACTACACCATCGTACTGCTCTCAACATCTTGATGACCACTGGAAGGAACGGCTGTCAAATGATGGTCTGTCAGAAGTCTCCTAAACCAACAGTTTGCAGATTAGCCAATTCCTATTTTGTGCAAGGCAAGACTTCAAGAGATGGACAATCGACAAACCACAACCAAAGCAGTGTGATGGCAGATGTCAGTCTGAATACTAATGCAGAGAGACATCATTCCATTGTCCAGCACTTGGGTACCAACTTCCAACATTTGGAAAATTCCGTGATGATCTCATTCCATCCCACCTAAGGCTTCGTCGTGTTAGCATGGATCTTCAAGCATATTTTTTCTGAATTTAAAAAAAATCTACCATGTGAATTATAAATGTGCAATGAGGAGGAAGCTTTGCTATGTATAGTGGCAATAAAATAAAAATTTTAACAAAAAATATTTGTGGCATGTAGAATCTGACAAAATTGTACATTTTATTATAAAATTTTCATATTGATCATGCAGTTGTTGGGATCACAAAGTTTTTCAGAAGTGGGCAAGTTTCAGCTGCAACTAGTTTTCTTGTAACTGATGGGCATGAATTTTAAAAAGTTAAATATATCACTCCAACTATTTACTTATCTTTTTGATTCATACATAATTGTGGCACATGTACAGGTGCAAAATTAGGTCAGCTTTGCTTCTTCAAAAGTTTCATATTACAATATTGTACATAACACAATATCTGGATATGTAAATCTTTACTGTTCTGAATTAAAACAAATGGCAGTTGTAAAAAATGAACTTCATTCTATGCAATACAAACAGGAATGACAGTGACGAAGGTCAAAAAATTGTCATGGTCAGAGTTGCCTCTAGCTGTGCTCGTTGTTTAGAAATGAAGAAGTTATCATCATCTGCTGCTTACAACAGCAGCATTTTGCATATCTACAAAAAAGCTCTCCCGAGTCAACCTCCTCCTTTTCTTACAATAATTTCCTTCAATTATTTGCCACTATGGAAAAACACATTGGCACAAATGCAGAGTAAAATTAAGCATCCCGCATTATAATAGATGAGGTTTTTGAACTTTGGATCCAAGTCACCTTGTCGATACCAATAAATCTGAAAAGACATAATTCGCCAAATTAAGAAATGGCACCAAAACTAATAAACGAGTAGCACCTTACCATTAGTAAATGTGAAAGACAAAGGAATGCTATGCAGATGGCAAAGAAAATGTTAAGTCCCACACTGATCGCACCAGCTTGGATGAAGGCACTAATGAACGTCGCTAAAACAACAAACGCCGTCACTGATCCCACAATCAGGTTCACAATCCGGTCCTGAAACGATTAACAAAATAAACCTTCGCATTCACTGAATTCCACCTGACAAATAATTCGCAGGATTCCAACTGTTGCATCTGACCTTTTCTCAAATGGCAGTTAATAGCTTACAATGTCAGGCTGAGAAGTAACATTTGGATCTAAATTTCAATTACAACATTGCAAGTAGGACGGGCATCAAAGGTCAATGTTTGATTGCTTTTTTTCCCCCTGCAGATGTTTTTTAAATTATGCTCATTTTGACCTATTATTATTAGCATCTAATTTTTCAACAACTATTATAACAGTCTGACATACTGAATTCATTCAGCCTCACCTGCATAGCGCAGAGAGCACAGAATTACAGTAAGAGACGCGAGGGAAATCCCCTCTCAACCTGGAGCTCCAACAGGCCTCAAGTCGCACTACAATAAAACAAATCTCAAGACACCTGCATATCAAGCCTTGTTTCGCGATAAGAATTACTCAAAAATACGAAGCATGTGACAAGAGGTCAGCGACTGTTATCTGTTATAACAATATCACAACTTTAACTATGCACACTTATATGGTACTAGGATCTGAATTATGTACAAATGTTGCGAGTAAGTTTAGGTTACAATGTAAAGGTCAGATGCGACATGTCGTCCGGGTTTTTAAGTATCTCGACATGTGCGATGTACCCTCGGCCTGTTCTCTCCGTCTCCAAAGAGTGGCCTGTCCGGTGAGATGGTGTGGACGTCCACTGTCTGGTAGTTGCTTGTCATCCTGTCTCCTCCACCTTTGACCTCTCTCGGAGAGTCCTCTCCTCCAACCTGAAACGTATAGACAACATGTCATCTCAACGGCCACACTTACACAAGTCAACCTCACCTCTTTTTTTCCTTCTGATTTTTCCTAATCCTTTGAAACTCCGAAACACCTGACAAGTGTTTTGCACACTACGCCTCTTTGCTCTTGGTATTATTTTACTCTCAATTTTTTTTTTTTTGTTGCACTGTCACATGATCTGGTTTTATTCTCACAGGTGGCAGCACCTGCTTGTAGAGAATCAGATCGTATCGCACGATACAGTAGCACACGTGTTACTCTAAAAAGTCATGAGGAATTGAGGATCATTTAAAATATTTCATTAGTGGTGCCTATGAATGTTTGAAATGTGAATGTTTTGCCCTGCACTGCTGATATTAAAATTTCGCATTTTACTTTCCAGCTCAATGTTATTATATCTACTTGTTTAAATTAAATTAAATGCATTAAAATGTTAAATTAGTGGTACTGTACTGTACCCGTTTATTAGTGGTAGGCTACCCGTGATTTCATATCAAATGTTTTGTAATGTAGGCTACCAAGAGCTAATTACAAAAATAATTACATCCCAGCTCAGTGTAGCCTATATGCTGCCTATATGTGTACACGTTCAAGGGCAAGAAAATGTCGTCAGAGATAAATTCAGCCCACGATTATTCAACCTGAAGGGTTATCTCTTCAAAGGCGTCATATATCGATAACTGTACTTATATCCCCCCCCATATGTGCAAACGGCGGGTATGACTCAAAAAGACACCGTCCAGTTATTATTGGAGGCGCGTCGACAGCTACAGTAGGATGACCCCCAAGAGTCTTCTGAGGTCACTCCGACCTGGGGCCAGGAAGACCTACAGGTTGCATCACCCACCACCAGGTCATGTGAAAGGGTCAAGTGTCTGCCTGGTTGGCGCGCCGACGGTAAGATTTGCAAGTCTAGAAAATTCCTGGCTGTGTCTTTTATCTGGGGGACGTGAATAATGAGCGTGACGTCAAGCTCTTTATAGCTCTGCAAACCGAATAACACATGAGCGCGCAAGTAGGACGATATAAAAGTTAGAAGACAAAAGGCTTGAGAGAATGTGAGGTCTTAGCTGTGCAAGTTTAGCTCCAAAGCAAAGGGCCAACAAGATGTAAGTGCAATTTTTTTCGGCAAAAGTTTTTGCATGCAAAATTGCATGTTCGACGACGTTCGTGAAGAATTGTTGCCATCCCAGTGTAATGCTGGGTTGCTCAATTATTGCGAAAATATGTTTACTCTGCATGTTCTGGGACACTTCATTACTGTCACGTACTTGTGCTCTATTTATCTCTTCTGGTTGCGTTAAACCGATAGTTAAAATAGTATAGAGTGCCAAGTGAAGAGATAAAGTGAAGGATATTAGTGTTGACACCTGGGTGATGCATTTCCGTACTTCTGAGAATGTACTGAGATATGAGATATGAGAAAGTGACTTACGTGTATTGCTATTGCACAATAAGAAGCCCCAGAGGGTATATAATCCTGAACCCTATAAAAATAATTACAATAATTAAAAAAGCACATGTACGGTAAGTCAAAATTGCAAATCATCAAAACATCAACTAAACCAGCAATTAAAAATCAGTACAATACTGTATGTAGTGAGTGTAATAAAAATCTGTGGGATTTTAAAACTCGATGATTTCTTTTACAAAACTTATTATTTAATGCAGCAGCCGGCATTACAAAACCCGCGGATATTTTTATCTGAGGCTTACACATTTATATTGAAGCGTGTCAGGAATTTTTGGAATTATAAGCGAAAACACTATACGGTTCACAATCGTGAGAAACGCCTTTTTTATCACAATAATGCACATTCCTTAGTGCTAATAAATGTGCGATATGATCGAAGATATCATGCATTCATGAGGGTGGAATGTACGATTGCAAGTTTATTATAGCCTACCAAATTTTGTTATTAGGCTCTATACTTTCTCCATAAAATAAAATAAAGTCATCATTAAGATCAGGAAACTATTCAAGCGTCAACCGAGAGTTTCACGTCAAATTTCAGACATCACCAACTTTTTTTTTTTTTTTTTTTTTGTAAAACGGAAAAGCTCAATTTTCCGAGAGTTATTCCCAGCCAGCAGAGAGAGGGGGAATAAAAAGATCGGAAAAAAAACAGAGTTGTGACGACAAATTGTCAAACTTTTCCTCGTTTTTTTTGTTGACATCACCAATATTTACCAATCATTAAATTAATCTCTCTTTGACACACTATACAGTTTATGAGACAGCAGGATATCATTCGAATCACGTTCCATATAAAGTTAACTCCTTTATTTCCAGCACTGACTCGTCCTCTCTCGCATCCCACCTTATTTCCAACCCTGGCCGAGAGACGACCGTTTGTTGTCGACCTTCAATTGTTTCTCTCCTCCCTCCCATTTTTTTTTTTTTTCCTCTTCTCCTTCCATTTTTTTTCCTTTGATCCGCCGGCTTCCTTCCGCTCGCTGGTTCGAATCGAAAACAAAACCGGTTTTGGTTCCCCTAAAGCCGTGCCTAAAGTGGTCTCTTTGGAGGGGCTGCTCCACGCAACCAACATTTGGCGTTGATTAGTACACCTGGTCTGTATACGTGTGTTCTATTTATTTAATTAATGAGAACAGGGGGGGCCTTGTTGTGGCCCCACCTATTTGGCCCCCTGGTTTGGGGAAGGAAGGTTGGAGAGAGTGTGAAGGACATGCCCAAATTTGGGACATTAAGAGAGCGGTTGTTGTGGTGCTTGCAGGTCGTGCAGCTGCAGCGGTGCGGAGGGAGCAGCAGGATGCCGGAGGAGGAGATGTGGGACCCAGTCGAGCCCTCCAGGAAGTTCTCCTTGGTAAAGTATCCCAATCACAAAAGCCGGGGCCGTAATGCGGGACACGCACTGGAAAAAATTTTTTAATATAGGCCGCTTGCTCACTCGCAGCTTATTGCACGTCCAGCCCCAGTACGCACATTTTTAGACTTGTTACGTGCAAACACAGTGTGCAGTATACATGCATTTCAAAACATGTTTGTACTTTCGCACATTGTGCAGTACGCATGTTTGTAAACATGTTAACGACCGTACTACTTTCACACGATGTTCATGGTGTGCAGGCTTCACATGCAAGCGTGAGATGTGGTAGATTAGTGTGAAGCATGTTCAGGACTGTGTATTACATGATATTAATTATTTCTCCGTGTAAACTATAGGGTTAACTATAGGGTTAAACTTGGAATGACGTGATGTTGATGATGATGATGTAAACGTACACACCGTGTGGAAAACGAAAAGGGGATCTGAAGTCATCAAGGTTTCCATGGAAATACCCTCACAGAACAATATGAGTAAACAGTAGTGTCAACAAAAAGCAACAATGGAAGAAACGATGACGTCAGATCGTCATTAGGTTTACCGCACTTTAAGTGGCCGCTTTAACCGCTGCGAGCGATGTAATTGTAATAACTTGCGTACTGGCATGATCGATTTAACAGTGATTTTTAAGCATTCGTGACAGAAATTGAGCAGTGGGAAGGAGCATAACGTCGCTGTCAATCCAATACCTCGTATCTCACACTTTGGCCGATTTCCAGTTATCCATGGTTTTGCAGTAGTCAATACAAGCCCCATCTGTTGGCAAAACCTCATATTCCCTAGACAACCCAAAAAAATGTTAAAAAATTTAAAAATATGGATTTTCTGTTGTGGGCCAGTACTTTAAGAAATAGTTATTTCCTTCTCCTGTAAAGTTGGGTTCTTCGTAGATGCGAGGTATTGGACTGACAGCGACGAAAGTATGAATGAAGCAGGTGAGGCTGAATCATTAAAAGTAATCTCGGACAGGTGATGCAGGAGCAGCTGGTGCCACAAGATCTGATTTGGAAGATCACAGGGCCTGTGCTTTTAAGTGGAATGGTAGGTTCTGGCAGATTGAGGGCTGGTGATGCAGAAAAAGACTAATTTTGGATTAACTGGAGGAGGACCTGAGGGCGTTCATGTTTGCTAATCAATTCGTCAGGTGCACCATCAGAGTCTTGGCAGCTGCTGTCTTCCCTTATTCATGTGTTTCCAGCACGAGGTTCCCAGATTGGTCATCACTTTTCAAAAATGAGAGGTTTAAATTACACTCGCAGTGGGTAGATAAAAGCAGAATCATTGCTGAAAACATGACTCACCACGAAGCGGGTTTTAAGTTACAAGCGACGGTTTGGATTTTGAACTTTAGTCCCGGAAAGGACTCGGCCATCTCGTTGTCTCCAAGCAGGCATCAGTGTTCAACTACCGTGCGTTAAGCAGTGTCACGTAGTAATGGCAGTAAGAATGGGTGCTGTTAGACGACACTGGACGGAAAACAGGATATCAGTCTTTGAAAATGTTTTACATGTACAATAGTGTGATGGCCACTGACTGCAACTGTGTAATTAGACTATATGTGAGCTCATTTTTCTTTTTTTCAATGTTACAGAGGAAGCGTCGTCGGAGGGATAGCGACGCTGGGAGTGTGAAGTCGCTGGACCTGAGCATTGGGCCTGACATGTTTCCGAATCAGAAGAAGGCCCTCTCGAGGGTCAACTCATTTGCAAACATCATTAAAAACACTCCCAAGCGCATCATGGTGAGTACTTGTAAGCTTGCAGTTGCAACGGTCACACTGACTGGTTTGTTTCGCCCCACCAGCGTACCATGAGCAGCTCCAGGCTCTCCGCTCCTTCCCGCCACAGCAACCGGCCTGACCCTTCCGAGTTGGCTGCTCCTCCAGCGCCAGCCAGCACCACCAACTCACCTGCTGGGTCCCCATCCGAGATGCGCAGATGCACCAGCGCCACATGGCGTCGGTCCACCACGGCCGTCACACCCTACCGTCCACCCCCGCCTACTCCAGCAAGGCAGCGGCCACAGAGGAACTGGGCCACTCTGGTCAAAGAAAAAGGGATTGGGTCGGACAACTCCCTTCCCCCGCCGCCATCTCTGACCCCTAGGGAAGAGAAGCGCCAGGAAGCCATCTTCGAGCTAGCTTCGGGGGAATCTGACACCATTGAAGACCTGCGCATGGTGCAGGAGACGTACGCCAGCACTCTGCTCAAGTTTGGGATACTCACGGAGCAAGAGGTAATGTCTCGATTGCATGATTGCCTGGTGCTTAGCAAGTGTACTATCGGTGCGGGAATGGTGCGGACACTTGGGGGTAAGCTGACAAGTGTCTGTTCCATTTCCGCGCTGATAGTACATTACAAACAAACATGTCAAGAGGTTGAAGTTTTGGGATGAAAAGACGAATTGAAGCGAAATTGTACTGTTACTTTCGTCGTTTCCTTTTATAAGTGCATGATGATTAGCATGAACTTGTAGTAGTGAACACATAATGCACATCTCTCTTTTTCTTTTGTGCGACTCAGTGGTTTGGAAAATGGTAACGGCTTCACTTAATAAATCCAGCCGTCACTGTCTCGTCTTAATGTCATCTCTGGTCAGGTTCAAGACATATTTGGCGACCTGGCGACCCTTCAGCAAGTGCATGAGCACCTCCGCGATGCGCTGATATCTCTCCGTGACCCCGTCACAAGTGTGACCTCCGAAGTTGGACTTGCCATTCGTTCATGGGTGCCTCACCTTGCCATTTACACCTCCTACTGCTCGAACCAAATCCGGGCCAAGGAATTGCTCGATCGCAAGAAGGTCGAGGATCATCGCCTGGAGGACTTCTTGCTCCGATGCCTCGAGTCCCCCTTCAGTCGAAAGCTGGACCTGTGGACCTTTCTGGATGCACCGAGATCGCGGCTGGTCAAGTATCCGATTCTTGTCCGCCAGATGTTAAAGTACACGCCTGCTGGCCATCCAGACGAGGAGATACTTTCGAAAGCAATAGAGGAAATGGAGGAGATCATTTCGGCGGTGGACAGGAAGACGGGAGAGGCGGAGTGCAGGGCAGCTTTGCGGCAGGTGGATTTCGTTGGGGGTGGGGAGGATGACTCCCGAGGAGCTGGAGCAACGGCTGAGGAGGAATGGTGGACAAAGAACAGCAGCCAGCTGGAGTGCTCCGGAGCGCTAAAGAACTGCAGAGGAACCGTGAGTATCCTGTCCACTTCGAATTGGATTGAGAATGGCATACGAGCGTCGTCCAATGCTTAAGTTTGTCTTCCACTTCCAGAAGCTGCACCTCTTCCTGTTTGACTCGGGCTTGGTGCTGACTCGTGCATCGACTCGTGTCCCTGGCAAGTGCTACCAAGTGTATCGGCAGCCTATACCTAAAGTTCAGCTGGTAGTGGAAGACCTTCCTGACGGGCAGGTGAAGGCAGGTTCGTTCCGGACTGCCATTACACGAGGACAGAGCAGTAAGTGTGCTTAAATGTGGCAGACATTCAATTAGCTTACGCAACATCACTTTCAGCCAAAAACGTCTTCCGTGTGTCCTTCCGGGACGGAATCTCTGGCCAAGCGCACACACTTGTTGCCTTGAGCGAGCACAGCAAGAAGCAGTGGCTGGCTGCTCTCAGGAAGGTTGCGCCACCAAACCAGAAGGAAGAGGAGGATTGCACAGTGGAGCCTGAGCCGGAAGCCATTGCCGAGGAGCCCGAGCCCGAACCGGAGAAGGAGAACCGCCGCTGCTCCCAGCCACGCCGCAGCCGCAAACGCAGCCTTGATGTGCTGTTGCAGGACGGTGACACAGCAACTCCGACTCCTAAGAAACGCAGCAGGGTAGCTCCCTCCGGATCAATGCCGGATCTGCTATCCAAGAGGGCGCCCAGACGGGGCACCGATGAACGGGATTGGGGGTCTCTTGGCGTCCGAACCAGGTCTCATGGGCAGCTCGTATCGCCAGTTGGGAACGGGCTGAAGAGGGGTAACGCCCACCGCAGTAGCACGCAGGTGGTGAGGGCATGAAAAGATGCAGCTTTCTCTTCTCCAGTATTACATAGTATTTCGGGGGCTGCTCTCTTTGATCTTAAATGCGTACAATTTAGTATTTTTTTTTCTTTTTCTCCTTGTTCCCTCGAAAGGGAAGGATTTATTGTACAAATTTCGTTTTTTCTGAGGGTGAAGGCAGCCTTCAGTCACCAGTGACAGGTTTGGTTTTAAGAGAGGATGGAATCGTATCTGGCTTGCGATGGAAAAGCGTACTGAGAGGTAGCGTCTGGTCGATTGCAAGGGCTGCAATTACGTGGAACATACCTCGCATCTTGGCTTAACACCTAGTGTTTTTTTTTCTAATCTCAATTCCAATCGGGGTTCAGCCAATTTGTCGTCTCCGCACTTGCTCAGTATACCCGGGGGTTGTTGAGCCTATTTACAGTAACGACAGAATGTCCAGTGATGCATATCATGACATGTATTATCGATACCTGTAGTTTCCCCTCTTTGTTTTTGTGGAAATGTATTTTGTCCCAAATTTACAAATAAATACAAAGTTTTTTTTTCCCCAACTTGTATCATGCGGTACTTTTTTATTTTCATAAAATACCTGGTACATTGTTAAAAGGGTGGAGTGAAGTACAAACGGTAACATTTGTTAAAAATTATGTCAACAGAGCAACGGTAAATATCGAATTAGTTCTACATCCTATTTTTGGCATTTGTCCCTGTATAGCCTATTGCGCACAATAATTTTTTTTGCATAAATGATGCGAAATTGGCGGTTTCACAAATGGATCTTATGCGGTATTGCACAAGTTTGTCACAACCGAGGTTGAGTGAGGCTTGCTTTTTTACGAGTAAAAACAAGTCGTACCTTTGGTAATATGTTGACTAATTTTTTTTTTAAATCGTTCGTCTACAGAAATAGGAATGTAGAGGTGCGAAGTGGACAAGTTGAAATGTACATAGTTTTGAGAAAAGTGTACTTGAACAAGAGGCACTTTTAAAGCGAAATGTGTGTTAAGTTTGAGCAAAAAGGTGGCAAAAAGTTTGAAGGAACTTGTGCTTTTATCGTACAATTACTTTGGACAGCCTGGAATGCATCGGTTTCAACTATAAGTACGAAGAGTGACGGAAGGTTTGATTATCTGCGGATAATTATTGCCTTTAGAAGGGCGTACAACATTAAAATACATTCTTGGTCTTGACAGTAATTAGCTGCGAATGACATGTCCCCACAGTATTATTGGCAGGTTAATAACAAGTGTTGGTTCACATAACAATATTCTTGTTTATACCATCAAGCAGCTATGGGTGCGACTCTTGTATCCACTCGGCCACAAGCGCACCTATATCCTGGCTTGACAACGGCTGCAGTACGAACGCATGGTCATGTCCCTCGTCGCTCACAACCGCATGAACATCCGGAAGCGTGGTGATCAGCCGTTGATGCATGGCTAGTGGACACCAACCATCTCCTTTGACGTAGAAGAAGCAGAACCGGTCGCCGTACGCTCGAAGGGCATCCACGTCCAGATTGGTAACCGACTCAAACTCGGTGTATGCCATGTACGCCACGTTACTCAATACAGACCAATGGATGAGCTCGACTGAAGCGGAAAGGCAGTCGTCGGACACAGACTTGGAGCCAAAGTGCCACCGAATAGCAGACATTTTGAGGCTGTCAGGAAGTGCAGAAACGACAGTGGCCAGGACATAGATAAGCCATCGAAGGTACTTTAGGGGGATGGCTGCCTTGCGTCCATTTGGAGTGTCCCGGATCCACTCGATGGTGGGACACAGGAGGTAGCTGCGTGATATGAGGCGTGTAGAGGAGCAGCGCTTCACAATCTCGATGGCCAGGTGGCAACCGATGGAGTGCCCCACAAGATGGATACGGGTGTGGTTGGGTACATACTCCGAGATGAAGTCCAGCTTATGGCGTACCTGGTCTTCCAATCCATACATCCTCCGACGTTCTAGTGGACAATGAAATTATTACATGATCTCGCTGAATATACTGCCACGTACTTACCGCCAAATGGAAGTCCCGATGGCGGCCTCTTATGTCCAGCATGCGACACTGCCCACACTGGCATACCGCCCGTCTTGTTATGAAGCGTGTGCATGAACATCTTGTAGTAGTTGGCCAGCCCCGGATTGCCTGCAACAGCACATATTAGTGCCTGGTACTTACCATGCTTCGTGAACTTACCTGGTAGTACGAACACGAGCGAGTCGACTCCGGCCAAGTCATCCTCAATCCACTTCCCATATGTCACGACATGTGTCGGTATGCCCTTGACTGTAACGAAACCCTCGGTTTCAAAGGGCTGCTCATCGCTCGTCATCTTAACATCCTCACTGCAATCTGCCAACAAAACACTCGTTACAAGCTGTACGTATCAGTGCAAAAATGTGCATATAGCCACATAACAATAAGCCATGATGCGGATGTACTCGTGTGCTTGCAATTTGCCAAAAAAAAACATGCTGCAAATTTGTCATGTTGGATCTGACTTGTGCATATACTAGTGCAATATAAATTTTGCAATCCTGCAGTTTTTGAAATAATGTTTACAATGCATTTTGCAATAATGTTTGCAATGATCATGTAGTACACCAGGTGCAATTATTTTGGCAATACTGTGTGCGATTATTTTGGCTATACTGTGTGCAATTATTTTGACAGTAGTTTGCAATTGTTTTGGCAATATTTTTGCAAACAGATAGTATACTTCACTCATTATTTAATGTTAATTTCATGCTCATGCACACCTTACAGCACATACTCATACGTACTCATACCCTGCTTCTTATATACCCGCCTATTAATTACTCTAATTAAGACGGTCCTCCAAAAATAATACCATTTTTCCTCCGTCTCAAAAGCGGCTTGAATTCCTCTGCCTCCATCTTTTTCCTCACTCAACCTCGACTCAAGGCCAAATCTTTTATCCCCCACAAAGAATGTGTAGCCACATATCGCAAAAAAAAAATCTGCAAAAAAAATCTAATCGATCCCGGCTTGGATATTGCAATAATTAATTCGCAAAAAAATCGATCTCGACACACATTGCAATAGGAAAAAATTCAATCGATGTTGACATTACAATTTGCGAACTATTCGCTAAAAATTTGACCGACCGTGCAAAAAAGTGTGTCACCATATCCTGCCACCTCCAAATGATTTTTTTAAATAGCAAACATGCCAAATGGTGTCAGTTCCTAATCTTTGTCTGCAATGCGCACATGCCGAATTGTCGACTCCAGCAACCGGCTTTTTCTTTGTGTGTGATTTTTAAAGCGGGTAATACTTACCGTGCAGGTTTTGCGAAAATCTCTGCCGAACTGACTTTGCTGCAGTTTTACCTGAAAATGCAAACACATAATACTGCTTCAGGGGGTGGGGGAGGGGGATATATTGATTTGTAGGGTGGGAGTGGGTGGTAGGGGCGGTATAGGGTGGGTCTATAGCTCCAAGGCATGTAATGATAGGTCCCTGTCATAGCCTATGGGGGGGGAAATTTATCATGTGGACAAGTATTTAATTTGAAAAAAAAAAAGAGTAAACGGATTATGTCAAACATTTAGAGCTGGAGGGAATATTATGATGACTGACAGCAGCCGGGGACATATTGGATTGACCCAGCTTTGGAAACATAGTGTATATTATAAAAGGCAAAGTTTGTAACTTGTCTGTTTATTTCTTTGACCAGGCCTTATTACAACGGAGATTCGGTTTTTTTCATCCATGTATATAAAAGGCAATGTCTATTTGTTTAGGCCTTACAGAGCCAAAGGAGCTGTGTGTGTGTTTTTATTTATTTGTTTGTTTGTTTGTTTGTTTGTTTGTCCAGGTCTATCGGAAGAATTTGTATATGGTGTCGAAGGAAACATTTCTCAGGAATTTTCCTGGAAGTGAACTTTTCTTTCTATAGTGGACATCATGACCTGACACGTATAGTCCACCCACTCGATAACCCATTTTTTTGTTATACGACCCAATAAAACCCGGTTCTGGAACCGTGACTGATGGATCGCCCACCTTCATTTTCACGTCACACTATATACACACACGCAACGTTGTAAGAGGTTAATAAATCGATGGTTGGATCTGGCATATGACTCAGGTGCAATGACACACCACACCTGCCATTTTTGATCAAAAAACTTTGGCATACACTGTGTACGTATATGAAGCTCTGGAGTTATACGAGTGAGGAGGAGTTGGTTTGGTCTGAATAAACAAAATGCCGACCTAGTCAGTTGGAAATGGTTGGGTTGGGGGCTTTTTTGGTCCCTTCCTGTTCTTTCATGACGGTTGCCGACCCCCGTCTCCACACACCCCCCCACCAAACGACACAACAAACACAGGACAGAGATAGAAACAGGTGGAAATGAAAAAATTTCGACTGCACGATATTGGGGACATCGACTCATCTTTTTTTCATTTTTTTTTAGAAGAGGGAGGGATGGATTCTGCAGATTATAAATGTTGCAACTTGCAAATATTCCTATAGTACATGGCGTTTCATAAGCGATTCAAATATATTCCAGCACTCTTTAAAACATTGAGTGAAAATATTGTAATCATTCAAATAAAAATCACAGAAATTGAAAATGGCCTAGACTGAACCGAACACTTTATCATTTAATACTTACTAATTATTAGTAAGTTTTAAAGGATAAATAAAGTGTAAAGTGTAATAAATAAATATGTCGTAATTATAATTAATTACTAATAATTTCAATACATATTAATGAATGTAATACTGTAGCTTATTTTTAAACTAGTTACATAATTATCATATACCGGTATAATAGGTACATTTACTTAATAACTTCAATATGCAAAAGGTAACCTTTGGAATAAATAATCATAATTAATTTAAAATAGTAGCATAATAATTTCAATAATATTAACCCAATATATTCTAGTAGCATAATCAATATTTAGCCTGATTGTAACATAATAACATTAATATAGGTAGTAGTGACAACAATTTTAATAGGTAATACTGTAGTAGCAATAATTATAATAGGCCTATGTATTAGTTACTAAATACTTTTGATAATAATTAACAGTTATGCTTAACAAATTTTATATAATTATATATTTTAGAGTATGGAAACTAAAGGGTGGCTTTGTGCGGAAATATCGTTTATTGGTGTCAGGTAATTACCATTAATCATGAGCACCATGTATCATCTCATAATGTCGCGGCCTGTGACACTTCCGTCACCTTGCTGACTTCCTGCTACGTGTAATGAGCTCACGGTTTACATGAAAGTGTCATGAAAATTAATTGTCTGGTTTTTTAAAATTATTTCTGTTGCATATTTTGGTGGAAATGTAAGTGTATTTCCATGAGCAGGGTGTCCTTCCTTCACTACCGGAATTCCAATGAACCCCTGATCTTTCCAGAGACTATTCCGGATCTCTTTGCTCTCCGTGTAATACACCCGTTGAGGGTATGACCCTGCGGCGGTCAACGTATCTAATTGCAGGAAATGCGGCGTGTTGCCGGTACCGGTAACGCATTCTGTTGGGCGTAGTGTAAGGAAGGTGTTTTTGAACCGATAACGGTATTGGAAAGACCCGCGTTATCGAATTGCGAAAAAATTCGAGTAGGAAATGCCTATTTTTTATATATATTTTTAAAAAAGAGACAAAAGCGTCCAAATTGGAGGGTTTTTTTTTCAGTCAGATGTGCGCAACCTGCGAGTCGCCTGCTGGTTGGCTCATTTTGGTCCGTTTCCGGTAATACCCTTCTGCTTTTATGTGGAGCAGTGAAAGCTGATCCACTTTGTCACACGATTGTCATGCAATCGCAGTCTCTGCCAGTAAACAAGGTCGTCCTCGTGATTAGGTCATTCCTAAATAATTGTTTCTATTGCTGTATGCGGTACATGTGTATAGAGGGTGGTACTCTGACCAAAAGAGTGACTAAGGAGGAAAGGATATGAAGACCTGAAATGAGAAGACAAAAATGGTTATGAATTTCAGATATATACGATAATTTTTGTACTTGGAACAGTCCAATAGACGCTATTGTAAAATAAATTGAGCTTTGGTTTAGTCTATACGACTTTATGCTAGAAAAGTAGAATTGTTTTATGTCTGATTTTATGGCTGAGTATACTCAGCCATAAAATCAGACATTGATGAGATCATTCCTGTAACAATTGGCAAGCACCTTGCCCACATTTTTATTACATACATATTTCATAATAATAAATACGGAAGAGGATTCACACATATTAGCTTACTGTGGTATAAAAACAAAGAAGCAATAAATTCGTGATAAAATAATTAATGGATAAGAAATCGTATACAAAAGTATATGAACAGTATGAGTATAGGTATAGGTCATGTGTGTGCTGGTGCATATTTTATAAATTCTGTCTGCGCAAATAGGATGCGAGCAATTCGAAGTGCATGATTTGTGCAGTGTTACCCTTGCTCTGACTTCCATATCCTGGCATGCTCGGCGTGGGAGGACTGACCCCTGATCTGGACACTGAACTTGGGTTGAGGGGCTGCCACCTCATACATGCATATTCTGTGTCGTTTTGGGTGTTCCTGCATGTCTGTGTGTGTGCCACTGACAGCCACAGGCACAACTCGTTTATGTTCTTCCTGCTTTGAGTACATCAATTGCTGTATGACCCTACGTACTCAATTTTGGATATGTAATCAATGAATTTTCACTTTTCAAGAATAATGACGAAGCACCCTGTATTTCCCTCCGGCTGGGAATTTGGGTTGCACCATAGGATGCACACACCCCTTTGCTGCCAGTCATTGCCACTCACAGGGTGAAGTGTAAGGTCATCCTTATAATCCGGAAGCCTTAGCTTTAATATTATTCTCCCAAAGAGGCGTGAAATTGCTTATAAAGATGGTGTGCGACTAATAATAGGTTAATAGCTCAACCTTGATAATGATGTGTACCAATGCTCATTGTCTTGCATCCACACAAAGCTGATCATGAGAAGTGGAAGGATATGTGTCTTTCACAAAGTGTCGAAAGAGGTGGAGCAATAAGAGGCGTTAAATTGCTTATAAAGATGGTGTGCGACTAATAATAATAGCTCAACCTTGATGTGATGTGTACCAGTGCGCATTGTTTTCAATCGGACACAAAGCTGACCCTGAGAAGTGGAAGGGTATGTTGTCTCTTTCACAAAGTGTCAAAAGAGGTGGAGCAATAATAATGGGTGGATGAACCTTTATATTGCACACTCCCAAAATAATGGGCACAAAGCTGACCTTCGTCGGTTTTAGGTTTCACGTGATTGAAAATAATAAAAAAGGGTCGGTTTATAATACCCTCTGCAAAAAGGGGTGTCGTAAAAAGTGGTCTCTTTGTGTTATGTTAGTAGATCACAAGTGCAGTGTGACGAACCTGTCTCAATTCTGTTTCTCTTGCTCTCTTGATTTTTATGGCCTGGGAAACATGGTTCTGCAGGATGTGAAAAACACACCCCGTCCGAGGGCATAACAAACCACGGTATTATGTTACAACCGACCGAGGCTATACCATTCATGTCCTATACCATATTGATGGTCACCATACCCTTCCACTTGGGCCACTTTTCATCCTCGTATGATGCAACCCAACAGACAAAAATAATTGTTGCTTTCCTGCACATGGGCATGATACAAACAGACAAAAATTGCCTTTTATATATATTATATCAATGCGTATTGGTCCAACTTATGACTTCAACAACAATGCCCATTGATTGTAATCGGCAAGACCGTGATATTCGTGGAGGTGTGGTGATTTTTTAAAAAATCAAGGTTGACAAGGTCAAGGTGTCAGATCAGTAGAGAGATAACTCATTATCCACCTATGAATACCAGTGGCGCAATTATCCCTGAAGGTAAGGCCACCGATCGCCAAACAGGCAGCAGACCGACAACAAAAAGAGAAGCCAGAAAAGGTATGGTTTGGAGCTGGAGGGTGGATGGGGGTCCCTGGGTCCATCCGGAGTTGGAGGGGGGAATAGATGCTGCTGGCCAGCAGGATGTTAAATGGGTGGACCACACCTGTTGGCTGAATGGTAGTCAGCTTTTGGAACATGACACGCCTGCTTCCTCTTTCGGAGGGCCCCCCTCTTCAATGATGATCTGCCCCCACGGGAAACACACATGGGAGGACACTTGCTTTTTGGCTTCTAACCCAAATAGGCGAGTTGGCAGAGATCATCAATCCTGGTCGGAGGCTGCTGGCGGACGGTCATCACCACAGGGACATTGACGAAGAAGTGATCAAAGTCGAGGAACATTGCCGAAGAAGTGACTGAAGTTGAGGAACATTGCTGAAGAAGTGATTGAACATTGCTGAAGAAGTGGTTAAGTCCGCCGAAGAAGTGTTTTTTGTGGGATAAGTGAGAGTGTGGAACATGGTAGTGTCATGTGGGAGTGACCCCGTTTGACCTGGTTTGCACTTTTGACATCACATGCCCCTACGAACCATCGAAATGAGACACAAGAGAAAGGTAAATATTTCAACACCTCATTATATTAACAAACAAAATATATGCAACCTTGTGAGGGAATTTCCATAAACAAATGAAACGGACGGACCATTCACTTTATGACACCCCAAATTAGTTTTAAAAATGTTGAAGGCCATTTGTACAAATATGACAAAAGGAAAGCTAGGGACGCGCTTCAGTTACGTCAAGGATGATTTTGGTGACAGATAATCCTCCAAACTTCCGGAGATCAACAAACTAGATAAACCCGTTATATATATTTTTTTTGCGTATGGAACACTTTTTAGTTGCACGGCCAGGTCGCCAGAATGCTCTGATCTCACTTTTTTTAAAAAAAGCCATCCAAAAATAATAATAACAAAAATGGGGACGTATAAAAAAAAAACGTTGCGACGCTAATGTGGACATGTCGTGCATTCCGATGGGAGGACTTTTTGGGCGTGTGATGACTGCCTCTCTACCGGTTGCACTGTAAATGGGACGTGTCGGATATTCACGAATTCCGACTGTTTGGAGGACCTCCGATTTTTAAGCCTTGGCTTTATTCAAAGGACACGGAATAAGGGATAATTTGCGGAGGGTTTTTTTCTTTTCACAATTTGTTATGGCAGCTATTTTTATTTGCAAGTCATTATGTGCCTGGTGCAGCGACCTTCAATGGGCATTTGCATCAGAAGGAACCTCGAATAGAAGGGCGGTGGAGTTAAAATTATAGCCACAAGCCACTAGCATAATAATAATAATAATAATAATAATAATAATAATAATAATAATAATAATAATTTAATGAATTGCAGTAATCATGTACTTTCTTTAACGTACAGTACCTAGGGAGCAATGCATCATTGAACATAGTGATTTAGCATGAATTTTGTTACAACTCCGAACAAAATTATTAGGCTATAGCTAAAACCCAGAATTATTTGTGAAAGGTTGTAGTGCTCTTTTTAAGGTGTGAAACATTGTGTGGAAAAATGGATGCTGTACTTCCAATATGTGCAAATGTATTTTTAAAGTGTAATGCCAATGAGGTAAACTCTCGACGAACATTTTATTAACTTTCATGGGGCAACCGATTTTAGTAAATTATATTTATCTGAAGAGGACAGTGAAAAGGCAGATTATAACATAATTATAGCCTATTCTGCTATGCTGTACTGTGTGTTATTCAAGGTCGTAAGTAGTGACACCACAATAGAAACAATGGCACTCAAAAATATTTTAAAATGGCACTAAAAATATCACTCTTGTCAGGCAATAACTATAGACTTGCACACCAGACTTGTTGGGAGAGATCTTAATTCTAAGTTCCGGTAACTTTGAAATTCTAAAGGCACATTAAATTTTTGCATATTATAATGTTAAAAACTGTTGCAGAACCTCCAGCAGTTTGGTTCTTCACGTGTGCCTGACAAAGGACATACAGTTGCAACGCCCTTGGGAGTCTTTTAAAATGGCCTAATGGGTTCAATTATTAAGTTTTGAAATGGATTAGTGATATACCCGTCCATCCGAATTCAATTTAGGGTGATAATGTAAGGACAAAAGTTTAAAAACAGCTACTGGGCCTATCAGAAAATTTCCTCACTCGTGTATGAAATACTAATCCAAGTATGCCGGATTTTTTGATAACTTTTTAAGCCTTATAAATGAACAAATGAAAGCCAACATTTGTACAGGAGTCATACAAGTAGCCTATCCTCTGAAGGGGACAACAATCATACCTGGGGTTAAAATGTATATACCGATTATATACCGATTATTCCGAAGGGATTATTCGGAATAGTCGCCGCAGTAGAGATATCGGCAATTACTTTCACCAATGCCAGAAATAATTATAATTTAAATATTTTTTTTGTTTGTCCAGCTGCTTTGTCAGCGTTACAAAATCGAAATTCCCAAATTTTCTATTATGAAAAAAAAAATGTACCGTCAGCACTCAAGTTGGGTAACCAAAGTCAGCTGAACAAAATCGATCGCCCAAAGAACCAAGGTATTTTACAAGTACACCTATATAGTATCACACAATTGAACTTACATCACTTCTTCAATTTTAGAACATTTGTGTTAATTATTATTATTCCTTTGTAGCTCCTTCATTATTCATAGGATAAAAGATTGTCACAATTTTATTCAGAGCCACATACCTCCCAATGTTACTAAAATTGATTTATGATTTGCATTGAATTTCTGTGCTGTGCACTACCTGTTCATGCCTTCATTTTTGAGAAAACGTGAGAAATATGAATCCGAAACCCATAAACATAAAAGGTGCATTCTAATTCCATAATTATATAACGTGCAAAGTCACAGATTAACTGACGTATTGTTATTTTTGCTACATTGTTTCACCTTACTATCGTGTTAAGATTTGTGTGGACACAATCATTACATCTCAAATTAATTCGCGTCAATATTTAGGAACTTCTATCACGCAATTTTTTCAACTGAAAATGTCAAAATCTTGCGTCATTCACCCCATTGAATTTCGTCACGTTTGAGGTACCTCTGACAGAGCAGGGCGGTGTCGATCCAGCTCTGAATTAATTTGATTCCGATGTAAAGTTTTTACTACATGATGTCGTGCAAACTAAATGCAAATTAACCCTCGCAAATATTTCATGCATGTATTTCTGGGAACCCCCTCCATCGTCCATTTCGCACCCTATTCCCCCCATCACCCTCCCCACACCTTGATTGTTATCTCATCTTCCAGGGCGGAGGCCACATCAGCCAAGTGTCATTAACCTGCACAAAGAGTGGCTTTTTTTTGTGAAAGTGCA
This sequence comes from Catajapyx aquilonaris, assembly GCA_000934665.2. Classification (NCBI taxonomy): domain Eukaryota; kingdom Metazoa; phylum Arthropoda; class Diplura; order Dicellurata; family Japygidae; genus Catajapyx; species Catajapyx aquilonaris. Next base: position 10,696 of record JYFJ02001944.1, on the reverse strand, counting down.
TTTTTTTGTGTTCAATTGTCGCTGTACATTTTCAGAGCCGCCGGTTAAACTGGAAATGTCCGTCTGTGTGGTGGCCATGTCTCATACTGATTGCCAATGTCGTGCCATTCGCAGCAGGTAATATATTTTTGTTCACTTTATATTCGAGAGTTTTTAAAACCCATACTGTACAAATTATGTGTCTGGAGAGATAATTGTCATTTTCATATTATTGGTGAAATCAGAAAATTATTGCAAATTATTGTTCAACAAATTTTATACAAGGTACGGCCCATAGTACAAAAGTAATTAAAAGCAATAATTATTACTGCATTTCACTCCACGATAATTAGAAGTAACAATTGTCCTCATTGTTGCTAGAGGCGAACAATCCATAGCACGTGAATTATTTCAGTGACGCATTTGAAATAATGTAAGCAGGAATCGGAGTGAAATTTTTTTCTATCCGGATGCATAAAAACCTTGTTGTACAGTAGTCATTGCGTGAATGGTGCTTTGAACTTTACCTGTACTGGACAGGGTGAGTCATACTCTCTTTTTTTTCTTCCTCTTCCTATTGTTTAGCCGAGTGTTTTGGAGGGGTGGAGGTGTACGAGAAGGTGGCCAGCACAGGGGTGGTCAACCTGGTTGGAAAGCGGTTCCTGCAGCAACCCGGATCTGCACTGTTGAGAGACTGCATCTCGATATGCAGACAGAAGAACAACTGCCAGGCTATTGTCATCGGTACTGCCAATTCATCTATTAGTTACCATCAGTGCGCACCCACTTTTCATGTAATGTGAATGACCATTACAGATTACGAGAGAGAGTTTTGCGAAGGTTTCGAGGAAAGTACTGTGACACGACGTGACATGTTGAGGCCAGCTGATCAGATGAACTATTTCGAGAAGGTCTGCTTCAAAGGAGGTATGGTCCACATATGCGAATGTGTCTGTACAGTATAACTCAACGTCTTATGCACATCAACAGTCACAGATTTTCACGCCATGTGTCGCGACAAACTCTGGGCGTTTCTGCGCGTCCCGGCGGCCAGTCTGGACGGATACGACGACAAGATAGAGCAGAACGTTCAGTCAAAGATCGAGTGCCAGAAGATGTGTTTGCAGGAGCAGTCGTTCAGTTGCAGGTCCTGCGAGTACGACGAGCAAAGGAAGGAGTGTCGTCTCAGCACAGAGGACAGCCGGACACAACCTCAGGCCTTCCGGTTCTTGCCTGGAAACACCACTGATTACTACCAGAACGAGTGTGCTAGACGTAAGTCAGTTTGTTACACTCACATTCCATTTGTTGGATTGTTTTAAAATTAATTAATTAATTAATTTGAAGCATTGCCTGACTGCCGGTTCGTGGCTCGAAACGGAGCAATGCTGAGGTCAAAAGATGACCTCCAGTTTTCAGCTACCATGAAGGACTGTGAGACACTCTGCAAAGAGGTATGTGTTTCAACATCTCACAAACTTGCCAGGTACTGAACTCATTGTTTCAGACGAGGGCCTTCCCATGTCTGGCGTACAAGTATGTCGAAGAAGAGAACCGGTGCTACCTGAGTTCAGACAAGTTGCTGAACCGACCTGGACCGTACCTGGCGAACCAGATACCCCACAAGAAGGACCCGGTCATCGGCGAACTCATGTGCGCTAACAGTAAGTCAGAATGAAAAACGTGACGGCCCAACGGTCAAGTAGGTCAGCAACTGACCTCATACGAACAGTGCAGGATGCTTCACAGTGACAAGTTGACAACGCTGATGAATTATTGAAACACTTTTTTCTTTCATTTATGTACTCAAAATCAGGCAATGTCCGAGTCACGTATACTCGACTTACGTATACCGTGTTTGATTTTTCAGCGAATTGCGACGGAGGGACCTTCACTTTCGAGAAGGTGTCCAGCCACTTTCTTAGGTCAGCACGACAGAGTACACTTGCTGGAGGTCCGTCCACTCTGGGCATAATAAGACAATGCATCGAGAAGTGCCTGGACGGTGGAGCAGACTGTCCGGCCTTCATGATGGACTACGGACAGATGCGGTGCCTCAAACTGGACCGGAACTCGCAGGGTCGTGGAGAAGAACTGGTGCCCCGAGAAGGTCAAAGCTACTTTGAGAAGATATGTCTGAGAGGTCACTTCCCGCAGTGCAGAGGTCGCGGTTGGGCCTTCGAGCGACGTCCTGGGAAAAGGATGCAGATGCCTGCTGACCGTACCCTTCCGTTGGTGTCCAGCAGACGCGATTGTATGGAGTCCTGTTTGAGAGAGCGATGGTGCAGGTCCGCTGACTACCAGACTGACACCACGGAGTGCAGGTTGTACCGGGAGGATCGGAGGTCACGTCCAGATGCATACACCGACGCACCCATGTCATCGGAGTACCTAGAGAATCAGTGTGTCGAAGCTGACCCACGATGCAGGTTCATGACGGTCAAGAACGCGTATCCGAGGTACCTGGAGGCAGTGGTCACTCCGGTCACGGACGAGGTCATGTGTCAGAGGAGGTGCAGCGACTACAGGGAGTTTCACTGCAGGTCTGCTGCGTTTCACGGTACCGGAGGACAATGCTTCTTGTCAAGCGACGACATAGGTGGGTACACTTATTGTAGGATATATAACCGCTCAGTATTGTATTACGTTTTGTGGCCCCCCAGGCTAACGAACGTTAATGTGGCTTTGCCCATGCACCCACTCGGACGCACTCTCATTCAATGCAATTGCAACCAAGTTGTTATCCTGACTATTCAGAGCAACCCGTAAGACACACTTGTACGCAGGGACGATCAGCTTCCAGGATGAAAGACATCGGGCGCAACAACAACAACCATGATTTCAAGGAAGCGGCAAAAAAAAAACACTAAAACAGTCAACTTCGGACTTACGTACACTCGACTTATGTAGGTCCTGACTTACGTAGTCTCATAGATCGTGACTTACGTAGCCTCCACTTACGTTGATCCTGTCTTGACTTACGTAGATCCTGTCTTACGTAGTCTCGACTTACATAGATCCTGCTTTACGTAGTCTCGACTTACGTAGATCCCGACTTACGTAAAAAATCCCCGACATGCCAAAAAAATCTTGCTGTAAAACCTACATTTATTGCAGTGTCAGCCGGCGAAAGTTCACAGCAAAACCGTCCAGGCACCGACCTCTTCATGAAGGTGTGCCAGGCGTTCAACGGAAACGGAAACGGAAACGGGAACGGACACGGAAGCGGAAACGGAAAAGGACCGCACTATCCAGACAGGCCGTTCAACGGAGGGACAGATCCTCAAGGTAACGTACTGTACTCTTCAACTAAGACATTTGGTTTAATGCCCAAAAATTTCAGTCGGCCGATGCGAGCTGGGTCGACTGGAGTTTATAAAGGTGACTGGATACGAACTGTTTCATACCGGACGTACTTTTCCGCTGTTCGGACGAGGAACTGAGAACGGTATTGTGGAGCAGTGCATAAGACGATGCCAGAGTGAGCCTCTGTGCGCTGCATTCAACTTGGATTACAACAGGAACGAGTGTGTCGCACTGGAGCAGGCAGCGAGAGAGGACGAAACGGGGCTCAGACCAAGCACCGGTGTCGGGTACTACGAAGGAGTCTGTCTTAAAGGTACGTGTGACTCAATGATGACGATGTGTTATTATTAACATTGTAATTGACAGGAGGAGGATGTGGACTGCTGTGGTCGTTCGAGGCCATACCGAACTTCCAGATGAAGGATTCAGAACGTGAAATTTACCGTGGTGTGACCAAAGACGAATGTGCGGACAGGTGTTTGCAGGAAAGGAGGTTTATGTGCAGGGCAGCTAACTACGACATTGTACGGAGGGAATGTCGTCTGTGCACTGAGGATAAGTACACTCTACCAAAAGCGTACGTTGCAACAGCGGACATGATCTACCTTGAAAACCAGTGTTCTCCTCGTAAGTTGCTTGCGGTATTAACGGAGTTTGAACAATTTTTCACGTGTAATTTTCGACAATTGCAGAACCACGTCGATGCGTGTACCGTCACCAGCAGCAAAACCGTCGTTTGGTGTACGTCACCAAAGCTGTGGGTGCATACAGTGAAACCAACTGTCAGCGAGCCTGCGACGAAGAACGAACGTTCCGATGCAGGTCGTACTCTTTCCTGGGAACGGTAAGTAGTACCGTACACTTGGTATCTCACAGATCTTATGGCGTATTTTTTCAGAATGTACTGGAAGGACGTCCGTGTCTACTGAGCGGCGATACCCTCTCCAGCGGTGGTAATTCGCACCAGTTTCTAACCGGAGCTGTGTCTGTCGAACGAGACTGCTCCGGGTTGCCACCCGATTCTGGGTATCCTCCAGACCGCGATCCGTACCCACGCCCCGACCCATACCCACGCCCCGACCCATACCCACGACCAGATCCGTACCCACGTCCATCTGAAAAGTACCCTCGTCCTGACTACCCTCGTCCTGATCCGTACCGGCCCCCACCGAACCCACGTCCTTTGTACCCGGACCAGTACCCGAATCAGGATTATCCTCGACCTGACAAGTACCCGACCCGACCTCTACGACCAGACCATCTGTACCCTCCAAATGACCGTCCGAGGTACCCGGATCGCTACCCAGATCGGCAGCCAGATCGATATCCGGACAGGTTCCCTGACAGATACCCAGACCAGTTCCCTGGTTATCTCGAAGGCGACTACTCGCCAGACCGATGCCGCAACACGGTCGTGTACGAAAAGGTGGTCGGATACACGTACAACGGTGGACGACGTGAAGCGTTACGGACATCGGCGGACATCGGATTGACCATGGAGTGCCTCAGAGAGTGCGAGCGTCTCGGTGAGCGATGCATGGGCGTCAGCGTCGAGACGGTCAGAGGGTACCGGCAGAGATGCTACGGAGTGGACCGAACGTCGTTGATGGACCGGTCTGACCTGCAACCGGCGGCCGAACTAGTGCACTTCGAGAAGGTCTGCCTTAGAGGTACGTACGTTCACTGGTGTGACCTCCTGTGTTTCTCCCGTGACCCCGAAGAGATATGCCGGTGGTATCTTCGCTTTGGCTCCTTCCTAATCAAATTGTATTGCAGAACGTGGATGCGGAAAAGGTTGGGTCAGCACGAGAGTACCAGGGTACGAGCTGCAGAACATCGGAAACTCGGACTTCGAAGTACCCAACGTCCTACACCGTCTGCAGTGTCTGACCGAATGTATCCGAGAAGCACGTATGCCATGCAGGTCAGCTACGTACTACCCGAGAGAAAGACTGTGCAGGATGAGTCCAGACACACGTCGTACCAGACCCGAGAGCTACCGTCGTTCAGGTCCGGATGTGGAGTACATGGAGAACGATTGTGCTGAGGACCCACCGCAGTGTGAGTTCATGGATCTTCCAGGTCGGTTCTTGCCCCATGCGGACAAGATGGTATCCAGAGTATTCTCCGCCGACGATTGCAAACGGGCATGTCTGGAGGAACGGGACTTCAAGTGCAGGGCCTTCAACTTCAACGAGTACAGACGAGAATGTCTGTTGACCGGTGACGACAGTTACAGTACCGAAAAGGACCGAAACTCATTGCCCATAGACCGCGATTTCTTCTATGGCGAAAGAGGAAGCTGCAACAATGGTAAGTACCAATGTGCGTATTGTCTGACGAAATTGATGACAATGTCTCATTTTCAGTACGAGTTGAGTGTACCCAATCGGAGATGCTGGTGACCATCTTCTTCGGTACCGGATTCCAAGGTCGTGTGTTTGCAACGGGTAACCCACAGGCATGTTTTGAAATGGGCGATGGACAGAACCAGGTTGTGCTGCGAGTACCGTTGGGTACACGATGCGGCACGGTGCAGCAAGGACGAGGCAAGTATGTTAACCACGTTGTGGTCCAGCAGAATCCGGTCATCATGCAGGAAACGGACAAGACAGTCAGAGTCGAATGCTCATTCGATGCAGCGGACCAAACCGTGTCGTACTCCCCTGGAGGTTCCAGGCATCAAGACGGTGGAGGAATCAGCGTCAAGTATGGTCGCCCATACCGTAAGTTGAACACCTTAACTTATGTACCTATTTCCAGCGTACCGTTCCGTCCGTCCGACACAAACCTGGTGACCAACACTGCACCTGCTCCGAACGTACGGATGCGGATACTTCTAAGGTCAGGTGAAGACGCGGTCACCGTTGGACTAGGAGAAGAACTCATACTTCGAATAGACATCGATCCTCTCTCAGCTTTTGGAATTTTTGTCCGGAATCTGGAAGCCAGGACTGAAAACGGGGAGCTTCTAACGTTGTTGGACAATATCGGGTATGTATACATGTCAGTACGGTACTGAGCAATTGACTGATTGCGTTGTGTTTCAGATGTCCGAGAGATCCAGGAATATTCCCTGCGTTGGAACTGGAGAGGGGTACACGCTCACTGATTACGTACTTCAAGGCATTCCGTTTCCCATCCACTTCTGTGGTGCACTTTGTTGCGACCGTACAGTTCTGTCAGGACATATGCGAGCCGGTACGGTGCGCTGGTGGACGTGATTCATTCGGACGAAGACGAAGGTCCGTGAATGGTACTGAGGAAGATATGGTGGAAGACACCACCATTTCCACATCAACGACCACTTCGACGACCACAACAATGTCAACGACGACTACGACAACCACGACGACAGTGCCGCCGTACATTGAAGGTAGCGGTGAATCCGAACCGGAAGTACAAGCGGATGTGGTTGAACTGGGAGCTTCCGGACCTGATTGGCAGCAGCCCAACGACACATGGTTTCCACACGATGTCAGGTACGACCCACCACGTAACGACCTGGAAACCACGACCGAGCTACGCAGCACCGTACCTTCGACCACAACGCAACGACCTGATAACGACGTACCGGAGTCCTTACCACTCCAGCTCAAACTAGTGGTCGGCGAAGACATGCTACCAAACGAGTTTCCGTCCCGTCCGACTGTCCGACTTGCACCGGACGGTCAGCCTATGCCGGACATACCCGATGCAGTCGAACCAGACTACGTGTGCACACCCAAGTCTACGTTAGCCGCCTGCATCGCCATGGTGATGATGGCCAACTTAGGCGTGGCCGCAGGGTTTCTTCTGTTCTACCGGAGTCGTCGAAGGAAGTGGAGGAAACAAGGGGCGGTCATGGCCACGACGCCGTCCATTCCGTCTGCACTGGCGGCTGCGACACAGGCGACACCTCCAGGTCGGCCCATGTACGGAAGCACCTCAGAAGTCATGTTTCGTAACGTGTATGATCGCCTGTACCCGAACCCTAGCTTTGGAATCAGAAGCGGGTTTCAGACGGGTTCGTCGTCTGGTCAGGATGATGAAGATTGACTCTTGTGAAATTCGGCGCATTTAATTGGAAGGAAGAAGAAAATAAGACGCGTCATTTCCGCGTCATATGATCAGGATGAGGTGAGGTGTCCTAAATGCTCATTTTAAACTGCTTGGAAACTTTTTTTATATAAAAAAAAACAGGCTGCAGTGTTTTTAACTGAAAAAATGATATTGAGCCTTGATATTGTTCGATGACCACCCATGAAATCCTGACAATTTCATGCAAAATATTTTTAGTATAGGCCTATTATTATTTCCGATGGTTTCAGCTCAAATTTTGTCTGGCCTTTTCCTTGTGAATTTGAGTTAAAATCATTTACATTAGATTGACCCGAGGAGTTATTAAGTAAATAATTATTATTCTCTCTCGCTGACTATAATTTTTAAACAGATTCACAGAAATATTTCTTAACGGAATTGCCAACTGAAGACAAAAGAGTTGGGTGATTATTTTAATAAATTTGAATAAATAACACTACAATGTTTAAACCCTACGCTGCAAGTTTTCTCTTTCACCTACAATTAAATGAGTCAATTCGTTTCTTATATTAATTAGACAGCCAATTTGAGTTTTAATATTGTTCCCAGTAACGATGAAAAAATTACTTCCAAAATTGACTGACCTACTGAAACTTGATTCAATCTTACAAGAAGAAAAGTGATTGACTGAAGCAATATAACTATTCGAATATGGGCGGTTTCAAATTTGGAAATAAATTTTAATAAATGAGCTGAAAACTACTCAACATAATTTAAAGTGTCTGCACGATGACATTATTTTAATGTTCATGCCACTGTACCATACATTGATCATTAACAGTCATTGTGACCTGACACTAAACTCTCTGTGTGATCATACGAGTGATCATCGTATACACAATGATTACTTCCTATAATTTTCAGGATAAATCAATGGCCATAAGCTATCAACTTATTTATTTCATATTTAATAATAATGTTTTAGAATTATGAACGACTATTCCCACGTGGGTATTGTTTTTTTGCTTCCTGACAGTGACTGTAAATGAAAATATGTGATATTGATAAGTTGTTGGAAATGGCCGTTGAATCATCCCGAAATGATTGAAATGTCTGAATTTTTTTTGGGTGGACTCGATTAATCTTTAAAAACAAAAAAGGTCACAGTGTTTGTCATGCAGCTTCTTTGAAGGAATGCACTCAAATATAATAATTTCTCGCGTGACATAGATGTTATAAGAGATTTACAGGATATATTCAACTGCACATGTGCCTTCTTCTTTGCTTTAAGCAGTTTAAGGAATTGTTTAAAATAAGCCACGGTTTATTTTTTGTTCAGGAAATTTTGGAGTGCGTGCAGGAGGAATGATATGCATTTATTTCCTCTTCCAGCCTGGGGGTAGATTTTCTATAAAAAAATTGTAAAAAGGCACTGTAGCGCTGATATGTATGTGATTGACACCATTGAGTAGTAGAATTTTGGATATTTTAAGTTATTGATTTGCTTACGGTAGTGTTATCTGGACAATAAAACAAGTCAAGAAACTACCAGGAGTTTTATTATTTAAAACTGACTTAACACTGTTGTATTACCGTAGTGTATGTAGATTGTACAGCCACAGAATACAACTATTATGATTCTCCCTGTTATATTCGGAGAATAATTAAGGTCCATTCTCATATCCGCAAACAGTCGACTTCTCGCACGAGAACGGACACTTCTTGACTCATGCTAATTGGTCTCCTCGCAACGGGTATTTTTTCATTAGTGCGAGCAAGAGCTAATAACTGTTATTAATGACAGTTATTAATAACCACGAGTGGACATGTATGCAAAATGAACAAGTCCCACAGTCGGGGCCGGCACTGCACCTCCGTAACTAGGAAAAGTCAGAAACACGGTTGATAATAATGACAGTATGAAGTGTGCTCCATGTCATTTTTAAAGCGCAATTTCCTTGTCAGTGCGAACTAGTGTATGATTTGGGAGGGGTCTGTGTAGTCAATTTATTGTTAAGCTATACACAGGTAATGCAGATCCGACACCACTGGAATAATACATAATGAATGGAAATTGCATATTAGGGGAAGGTAACGTCATGTAGATTCGTGTAGTTGAGATTGTTACTATGCCAACTACCAAACAGATGTTGCAATTATTTTTATTGCCATCCGCATGTACTTGCACATACTAATTTAAAGACCCGTTAAACTCACTAGGGTGGGGAGAGAATGCGGTGCCTTGTTGTCTATAAACCGACAAACGTGTGCGACTTTCAGTTCATTCTAAATATCAGCTCTCATCAGACACCACGGCATTACTTGTAACAATGCAGTTAAGTGCGGTTGTTGTGTGGCTTTCTATCACTGTCCATGTAACCACAACTATTGAATTGTGGGGAAAAGAACATCCACTATTGGTCTCCTTACTTCAGGACCTTGTGTGGGACGAGTCCTTCGTCAAGTGTGGGATAGTGATAGTGAGGGAGGACAAGAGGGTCCCAGTGGACTGGATCCGTGGCCTCCTGACCCGAGGGAGTGCGGAGAGAGTGGTGGTGACCACCGTGATGGAGGACTCTTCCTCTTCCTCCTCCTCCCACCCATCACCATCATCTTCACCAGGGTCAGCAGGGGTCACGCAGGAGGAGCCCTTCTCCTTCACCAGCATGCCCTTAGAGATGAGGTCCAGGTCCACCAGTCCAGGACCACCCTGCGCCTTCAACATCCTCCTCCTTGGTCCGTCGTCATCTCCACCACTCCCATCCCTCCCTCCCCTCTTCTCCCCTCTCCTGGTCCACGCCTCCTCCTCCCTCCGGGTCAGGAACCTACACGACCCCTTCTTCTTCTTCTCCACATCCTCAAACACCACTCGTGTTGCGATGGACCAGGCCCTTCTCTCAGACACCATGGCCTCAGGGGTCAGGTTCAAGCTCATGGCCACTCCGGCTCAAGGGCAGGGGGGCAGGGGACTCAGGCTCACCTCCGTCTGCTTCTTCTGCGATCGGGGCCAGCCTGCCATCGTGGACTTCGGGCTCTACCGAGGTCAGGAGGTCAGGGGAAGAGACCTCTTCCCGGACATGACCCGGAACCTCAACGGAAGGGAGGTGGTGATGGGGAGTTATTTTTCAGCAGATTTGGACGAGGCCAAGGACAGAGTGAAACGTTTGGGTTCAATATCATTACATCCGCTGGAGAGAGGACTCATTTTAGCGGAAGAAAAAATTAACTGCAAAATGGTTGTCTTTACCACAGCTGTTACAGGAGTTGATTTCAAGAATAAGTATCCCAACGGTACTTGGAGAGGAAATGTGGGCGACATCGTGAGAGGAGTCACCAATAGTTCCCTCAGCATGCTGAACACTGAGTATGCCATTGACATCCTTGAAATGGC